>JAYXIM010031820.1:0-137377 GCA_037575425.1 Anastrepha fraterculus | reverse complement strand
GAAAGTTTATGATAAAGTAGAAAAAAATGTGTTTGTGATAACTTTTCTAGTATTTTTTTTTACTTTTTCTATAAATTTATATATTTTTAAAATTGATTGAATTACTTGGAAGAATAATTTGAGTCCCACGGCTCAAAAAATGGTGAGATATGGGGAGAACAGCTATTTAAATACAAGTAACTTAAAAATAAAAACTATTCTCATTTCAACTTGTTAGGAAAGTGTTTTTTACACTGTCGTTTTACAAAGAAATAACATGCAAAATTAATTATTTTGCACTTACGCTGTATTCATGGGTCGATATTACCCAAACAATACTTAATATTGCATATTTTTCTACACCCATATCATACCATCAATTCCTTTTGTCCCGCATAGAACATAAGCTTCGGAGGTTTCATTTGTAGAACTCTTTCCATATAAACACAAATTCTTTCCATATAAAGGGTGGTTAAGTTTCAAGGGCCGGTGTTGATTTTGAATAAAATAAAATTTTTTGAGAAATTATTGTCATTTCTCTTTATTATTATAATATTGGTATGGCTCAATTACGCATGGAATAAAATATCGGCCAAACGGTCGCCGCAGCCTCGGCGGCACACCTTCATCCGATGGTCCAAATTTTCGATGACGCTGAGGCATAATTGAAGTTTTATGCCGTTAATGTGCCGAATTATCTCCTCCTTTAGCTCTTGAATTGTTGCTGGCTTATCGACGTACATCTTTTCTTTCAAATAATCCGAATGAAAGAGGTCCAACGGTGTCGTTGACGTTTAGGTGTGGTTCACATTCAACATAGGCCCTTGAAATTTAACCACCCTTTATATAACTCCAAATCTGACGTGCATACTGCCGTAGCAGGTGGATTTTCCACATTTCTATGGGTATCACTTGGAGACTGCATTCCTCGAAAAATTGGACCCGGACGACGTAGGTGATTTCGAGACTTCTACTCATCTGAAACACGAAATTCAAGAAAATTCTTAATCAGAAACAATGCAGTTATTGTTGGAACTAGAACAAAACGAGAAAATTGGAAAATTTCAAAATGGCGCGGTTTTAAAAAAAAGTTCGTAAAATCGGGTCTTTTTTCACTAGCTTTTTAGCGTTAAAAATAGGGAATTATTTAAATTAAATTATGACTCAAGTTAGTTCCGACGATAGCCATATATTTTGTGAATAACATATTCCAATTTCATCCCCGCCGCGCCGAAAAAAGTAGTTTCAAGATAAGTGAGTTTAAAGTTTGAGGTACAGGAGTGCGCGGACCACTCTCTACATAGTTAATGGGATGTAGAAGCTATAATATTGGGAATTACCACATGAAAATTTCGCAGTGTATTCTTAAGATACTATACTTTCGGAATATTGAAAAAACAACAAATCGATTTTTTCCATAAATAACCTTCATAAAGGGAAGAGTGGATGGGGGCTACAGATGAATCGAAGTTGGAAGGAAAAGTTGGTGGAGGAATTTTTTGCGAGGAGCTCTCCTTCAGACTCAAATTCAGGCTACCGGACCCTTACAATGTGTTTCAGGCAGAGGTAGCCGCAATAAAGGAGGCATTCGAAACTGGTCAGGGAATGCTCGGCCTTACTTTCGACTGCGTCCGAATTTTGTCTCATAACTCTCATCTGGGTTTCTGGTCATAGCGACATTGTGGGAAACTGTGAAGCGGAAGAGCTGGCGAGACAAAATACCAGTGAGGTGATTTCCCCGCGAAGAGAGAGAATTGGGATCCCTCTGACTACCTGCGGTCTGCTCCTGGAAAGATGGGCTTCGCGCCAACTCAACGAGCGTTGGGCAAGTACACAAACTTGTAAAGTCGCGAAATCCGTCTGGCCACGTGTGGATCGGGGGCGCTCGGGTGATTTTCTGAGGTTGACAAAATCTCAGCTCTCGAACCTCGTGGGATTTTTCGCAGGTCACTATGCGCGAGGAATGTATGCTGTGAGACTTGGAATTACTTCGGGTCCTTTTTGCGTCGGATATATGAAGGATGAGGTGGAATCATCTCAGCACCTTCTCCTTAGCTACCCTGCTAAGATCTAGGCATCTTGACTGTTTTCTTTACTACGCTGCGTTGACATTAAAAATCTTATGAACTTTATCAGCAGCATTAAGCGGCTGACGCAAACATAGCACAGTCATCGTTCATAATCCGCACACTCTAAACCCACCCTCCTAACCATTCTAGATAGCCGATTAAACTCTTCAAGTCCTCTTGTAAGAGAGGAAAATTTGAAGTGATTAGGTCGGGGAACTTCCATATATATATAATAAAGAATGGTTAAGTTTCAAGCGTTGTTGGTGTAGATTTTGGATCAAATATAATTTTTTTAGGAAATTATTATCATTTATCTTTATTATGATAATATTGGTATGGCTCAATTACGTATAAAATAAAATATTGGCCAAATGGTCGCCGCAGCCTCGGCGGTACACCTCCATCCCATGGTCTACATTTTCGATGATGCTGAGGCATAATTGAGGTTCTCTGCCGTTAATGTGCCGAATAATCTTATCCTTTAGCTCTTGAATTGTTGCTGGCTTATCGACGTACACCTTTTCTTTCAAATAACCCCAAAGAAAGAAGTTCAACGGTGTCAAATCACATGATCTTGGCGGCCAATTGACATCGCCGCGACGTGAGATTATTCGGCCATCAAATTTTTCGCGCAAAAGAGCCATTGTTTCGTTAGCTGTGTGAAAAGTGGCACCGTCCTGTTGAAACCACATATCGTCCAAATCCATATCTTACAATTCGAGACATAAAAAGTTCGTTATCATCTCACGATAGCGAACACTATTCACAGTAACTGCCTGACCGGCCTCATTTTGGAAAAAATTATGCCGCTGGCCCATAAACCGCACCAAACAGTCACTTTTTGTGAGTGCATTGGTTTTTCGGCAATCACTCTTGGATTATCATTCGGCTAAATGCGGCCGACGAATCCACTGAGGTGAAAATGTGCCTCATCACTGAAGATGATTTTCTTCGAAAATTGGTCATTCACTGTTGCCATTTCCTGCCACTATTCTGACCATTGACGACGCTTGAGATGGTCACCTTATAAGCGTGTAAATGCAAGTCTTTATGCATAATGTTCATCAACGACGAGCGTGAGAGGTGCAATTGTTGGACGACGAGTTGAGGTGGACGGCTCTTCAACCACACTATCGCGAACAGCAGCAATATTTTCTGCAGTACGAGCATGCACTGGTGTTTACACATCTCCCACAGACTCGGTTTGCTCAAACTTTTGCACAATTTTTCCGATTGTACGCACATTTGAACGATTAAATTTACCAAAAAAATCACGAAGTGCGCGATATGCATTTTGATTTTAAAGCCCGTTTTCATAATAAGCCTGAATAACTTTAACGCGTTGCGCGATTGTGTATCTTTCCATGGTTCAAATTGCGTTAGTCTGAGATTGAAAAATGTCAAGTAAAATGCAGAAAAAAACTTAACGTTTAGGTGTGGTTCACATTCAACATCGGCCCTTGAAATTTAACCACCCTTTATAAGGCAGTCTAACCAATTATACAAAAATTTAGGTATTGAAAAAGAAAAAGAATATGATATTCCTTATAGACATCGCCGTGTTAAAAATACCACTTGCTAACATGGAAAAAGACAAAACGCGCATTGGTTGAGTTTAAAAGTGAGCCGGTAGTATTTTAGTTCACAACAAGTATTTTTCCCTACAGGGTATGTACTTATTAGTGTTGGTGTGCAGTTGAGTATGAAACTGCACATTCTACGTACTCTGGCAATCTCCTCACTCATTTGCATTGCTCAATTATTTAACTCTGTTAACAAACTGATGAGCAACGATCCGCGTTCGCTCCGCCATTCGCACGCAAATAAACAAATCAACCAGCTTGTAAATGCACGCATGCATACAAAGGCTTCAATGTACGCACGTGTATGTGTGAGCGTACGTGGGTGTGTTTATAAACACTATGAAAATCATGCTTGCAACCGCATGTTGACGGCAACAAAGTTAATTTGCAGCATATGCACCCCACAATTACCTGCAACCGCTTTCATTTGTGTTTACATTGAAAGAGACATCAGGCGTTGGTAAACAAAGCACTAACACACATGCAATTAGGTATTTGTATACTTTTATATAATACACATTCGTCACTATATTAACCTTTGCAAACATACACATCTACATTTATATATATATATGTATGTGTGCATTTAAATGTTAACTCCCGCGGTCACTTTAATTTAGCCGCATCGCCACTGTCCACTGGTTATACACAATTTTTGATGTGACTGTTGCTGCAGCTTTCATTTTCAGTTGGTTAACCAAATGCAAATACTGCATTTAGCTGCTTTAATCAACATCTAAAATTAAAATAAAGTTAAATAGCAGCACACACGACATACAAATTAAGGGGCATTTTATAAAATTGCCAAAATAGTACTTTAATAGAAATCTCATGCAAGCCAAAAAAGTTGTGAAAAGCTAAATAAATATTTCTATAAAGTTAGTAATTTCTTTTAACATTGCTGCTATTGATCTTCTAAAAAAGTTAAAGTAATTTGACCCCTGGCGTCGGCCATATCTGAATGCGTTGGGGCGTGATTACTATTCGGAAGTGCCTTTTGTTCGAGTCTGTTGGCATAAAACACTAATCGGTAGAAAAAGTTTTTTCTAACAGCGGTCGCCCTCGGCAGGCATGGGCAAACCTCCGAGTATATTTCTGCCATGAAAGAGTTCCTCAAAAAAAACCTTCTGCCGTTCGGAGTCGGCTTAAAATTGTATATCCCTCCATTTAAAACCAACACCAAATAGGCCGAGCAGCTACTTATATATTTAGTACTAAAATTCCAGCTAGACGTGAGTAGCTTGACAATCTATTCGGCCGGAAAAATTGCCTTATCGCTTAAAGTTTGACGATAAAGTTGGCTTTGGCGTCTACTGTAAGAAGCCAAAAGTCAGCGAAGTACGGCTCGTCTTCCTAATAACTGAAACATATGTATATCCAGCTCAAACTCTAGCCATTAGTGAGGTAGCTATCTGGTTAGGCGAAAATGAGACTACCTTTAGAGAAATCTATATTTATTCTGATAGCCAAGTGGCGATCTCTTGGTGGAGTGGTCACGAATTCCATCACTGTTATTTCCGCATTTATTTGATATATGGCATAGTGACATACCAGGTAATTTTAAGACAGACAAATTAGCGATAGAGGGCGCTATTACTCGCCACGCTCCTGGCATGGAGATTACAGGCATACCCCTCTCAAGCTACAAACTGCGCGGTACAGGTACCATTGTCACTTCAGACAACACGAGATGGGTTAGTTGCTTTAAATCACAGGCTACTCCCTCCTAAGTCGACATGCTCAAAGATTGAACGTACCTCATTTCGACTATTGCAGAAGCTACAAGAATGAGGAGGAGGAAGAGTATGTCAGGCATCTTCTCTTTTACTGTCCTACGTGGCATGCCACTGGCTTAGATACGTTGGCTCATGGCTCTTGAATGATGCTCAAGGCCTTAGGGAAATAAGTGTCAACCAGATCAATGGCTGATTCTTTATGGTACCAGCAAGTAAAATACATATCTGGTACCACAAAGAATCAGTAACGGTATAAGTGAGTTGGTTTAGAGACACCCCTTTCTGTCCAGACTTCCCCAACATGGTAGAGGGAGCGGAACATGTAATTTTGCGCTGTGACCACTTTAAAGAGGAAAGAGATGAACTAGAATGTGTTTTGGAGCATCCAATAGTCTTGAACACTGGGAGTGGGAGTCAATTCGATCTTCCGCAGCAAAAATCGTAATGCGTCGCCGCCATATCGATTGGGAGTGCAAAGCATAGCAAAAAATCAATACTAGAAGCACCAAGCGCAGCATCACCAGCAGTGCAGTGAAGACTGACAGAAATTAAGGGGTCAACGACAACCACAGACACTTGAGTCATTGACTCGGAATGACGTACTACCTGACGTAGAGACATAAGAAGACGAGCTTATAGCATAGAGCTGGTTACAAATATGGTGAACCCCGACGTGGGTGAATAGATTTAGTCATTTTTATGGATGCCGTTCCGGGCCTTCCCGAGGTAATGCGGAAAGTAGTCTCGGGTAGGGTTCTCCCCAGAAGAAAAGGAGGGATTGTTTTAGGGGCCACACCACTCAACGCAGTAGACGACGGTCGCTGTAAGTGCGAAGGCATTTTGAACCCTACCTCACCCAAAAAAACAAACCCCAAAACAATATACCTACCTACGTTATTGGTCCACTTTACCAAATCTCTTTGACGGGATCATACATAAATATGTAAAAGTTCATATATAGTTTAGGGAAAATCCATTATTTTTACGTAAAATTCGGAACTTTATTTAATATATTTCGGACTGTCCTATTGGAGTCAAATATGCACCATTTGTTGTATAATTTGTTGCCATTTTAAAGGCAGCTTCATAATGCCTCTCTCATAAAAGTCTTGGTTCCTATTCGCGAAAAATTCTAGTAATCGATTTTCGCAACCTTCTCTTGATACCAATTTCGTATCACTAAGGAAGTGTTACAATGAAAAGAAAAAGTGTTAATCATTTGGTGCCAGGTTCGAATGGTACAGTTCAAACTTAGCTACTAAGCTCGCTGTGTATTTGGCGAGTCACTACAGACGTGTGTCGCCTTCCGTTGTCCTTTTCTGTTGGTTAATTCTGAACAATCGTTAGCTTCAAACTGTCCAGTTGTTGACAGCAGAGATCTAAATTTAGTTGGTAGCCTTAAGGAAGCAAATCATAACACAGTATGTGTAAGAAGAAAAGAACCAGTTTTTTTCTTGTAACTTCAATACATGTTTCGTTCTGCTTTTTGCTGCGTAATAGTCCCACTCCCCAATAGAACCGTCCCGGCCATTAGTCCTGGTTCGGCCACCATTTGGTTTGACCACAATCGTTTTCGCCGTATGAGACATTTTTCTCATCGCCTGCCATTATCCGTTATGGGTCGATTTCATTCCATTTTCATTCCAAGGTTTCGCAGATGGAAGCTCAATCCATCATATTTTTTGATATAAATTGGTGTGTCACCCAAGCATCGGGCTTGAGTTTGGATCCAGATTTGCACAAATGGTTTCAAACTGTTTTATGGTCGATCAACGACTACTAGCATGCCAGTCAACTGAGATTTTTTCTTTGATTTAATAGACATTTTCCTTAATATCAAATATGTCAGAGCAGAATTTCAGGTCTTCACAATTTGAACATCCTGGCTTGCACTTTCGCCTTTGTCAAAGAAAAACTGTAAAATGTATCGAATTTTCTCTTTGTTGACTTCCACTGCTAACACCCTGTAACTTACAACTGAATGGAACAAACAAAAAACAGCATCCGAATTTTTTTAGTGTGAAATGTCACCTTGACACGAGCATAAACTTAAAATTGTCTTATCTACATATACTTTATGAGATATCGATGACTACAGCCATCTTCCGAGAAAATAATGGATTTCTTCTTCGCCAAAGCTTAGGGGCATTAGCTGATTTTTTTTTATAGATTGTCTTCCACTTTGTATAAATGCTGCTCATAAATTACACCGTGAGACAGCAATTTTCGAGCCCAAACCAAACCAATTGCAAATGAAAGTACTCATGTAGAGTAATAAACCCCCAACTGGGTTTTGGTCTACCGGATCACAATTTTTTTTTACAGTGTATAAAAGTTTCCCGATATTGATCAAATGCTATATTAAATATTATAATATGGTAAATCCAGTACAAATATTAATTTTTCTTAAATTTCGTCTTAGAAGGCTTTTAGTAAAATTCAATGATACATTTTTTGTAGAACATTTTAACTCGTTGCACCCACCGTTATGTGACTATTTAACCCATGTTTTTAAAAGTTGTTCAAAAGCCTCTTTAAACTGGGTATTAAAGGGTTAATATGTTCTACAAAAAGATTCCTTGGAAAAATTCACTAGGGGTTGTCAAAGACATTGAGCACCTATGGTTTAAATGTACAGAAAAAAATGTAACAAAAAGGAATGTATGTATTTCATGAATTCCATAACAAATAAAACTCTGAGATGTTTTTGGAGGGAAAAGAGCTGGGCTCCGAAAAAACCAGCTGTTTAATTCATTTAACTAGTGATGCTGAATTTAAGCTTTGCAGATTGTGGAATTCCTGGCGGCCGCCGTAGCCGAATGGGTTGGTGCGTGATTACCATTCGGAATTCACAGAGACGTCGTTGGTTCGAATCTCGGTGAAAGTAAAACTAATAAAAACATTTTTCCAATAGCGGTCGCCCCTCGGCAGGCAATGGCAAACCTCCGAGTGTATTTCTGCCATGAAAAAGCTCCTCATAAAAATATCTGCCGTTCGGAGTCGGCTTGAAACTGTAGGTCCCTCCATTTGTGGAACAACATCAACACGCACACCACAAATAGGAGGAGGAGCTCGGCCAAACACCTAACAGAAGTGTAAGCGCCAATTATTTATTTTTTTTTTAGATTGTGGAATTCGCTGTTTTTTCGGAGGACATATTTCGGAATCGCTATCGCTGTCTAACTCCGCTTTTGACCACCAACAAATTTCAGCCAACACTGCATCCGGTGCTTCTTCACTCTCGTACTCGTATCTAGTAAAAAGAATGCAAAAGAGTTCATAAGAAAAGAATTTCTGTAAAATTGTATCGTATTTTAAAGTCAATTTTTTTCAAATGGCAAAGATACTTAATGATATTTCTCCATGCTCGTCGGATTCGGTGGCGAGTTGACTACTAAATTCATTCAAATGGAAATGCATGAAATGAATTTTGAGAGATTTGAAGCTTTTCGAATGCATCCAACATTGTTTGCACATCAGACTTGTAGGTTTCTGATCTATTTTATTATTATTTCAATTTTTTACTAGGTTGACGTTCATTTGGAAGTACCCATTTGTAAATACTTATACGTATGTATATACATTAGGCCGGGTCGATTTGTGGAGAGGCAAAAAAATCGCCCATTGCTCTGTGAAAATCATATTCTAGGGATCAAAATAAGAAACTTTCCCGAAGGAAACATACCTCTAAAACGAATTCTGATGTCCCCCAATTTGGGTCGATCTTTTTAGTTTCTTTTCTATAACTCACTTAAATTAATTTTTTCATTTACATATGTTCTGACTAAATAAATTTCTTAAGAGAAAAAAAAGATATTATTATAAATAAATAAGAATAAAGAAAAAACATAGCCATTTAGCTGATTTTTTCATGTAAAGGCCAAAAATGGTGATATTTTGAAATGATTGTATGGGGAACCCCCCAGGGGAGTTCCAGGGGGTGTGCCACTGGCATGGGTGGATCGGCCGTCCAAAGTTAGTGGGTGTCGGTCATACATTTGGACTCGATTGGTGCACTCTAAATAGGTCAAAGTGGGATTTTTCAAATTTTGCCCCTACCCAAAAGTTCGACCCAAATTGGGGGACATCAGAATTCGTTTCAGAGGTATGGTTCCTTCGGCAAAGTTTCTTATTTTGATCCCTAGAATACGATTTTAACAGAGCAATGAGCGATTTTTACATCGACCCGCCCTAATATACATATATGCATAATATGTAATATATTTCAAAATGTACACATGTAGGTGATATATATTTTTAGCTAAGGCTGGAATTTTGCAAACGAAGTGCTCAACTGTTTCTTCCCCTTCCTCATCTCTACAACTTCTGCAATATTCATGGGAAAAAACTCCTAATCTCAAGAAATGCCTGTCAAATCATCAATGAACGGTGCCACATGCCACGACCTTCGAGATATCATCTCTTGATAGGCTAAGCAATTCCTTTGTCTTTTCGTTGTTTATTTGCGGCTAAAGTAACCTAGCTTTTACGCATGTATATTAATCTCTCCATGACCTAGGATAATGTTGTTTTTGATTATTAGTTTATTCGTGGTCATAGGTATCCCAATGGTACTTTTTTCACTAAGCAGCTGAAGAGCATTACCTCTCCTGGTTGGCTCATAGGCTTTACAGTTTGCCTCAATATCTCTGTGCCCCAGAACCCAAATAAGGCTGCCCTTAAATACGACGCGAATATCATTTAGGGCTGCCCGGTATCCTGTGCAACCTTTGATCTTAGTATAGCCGCATTCCTTGATTTACTGACCGCCTATCTATCCGAGAAGATATTTATAGTATGTTTTGTTACGGCATGCGTATTTAGATATGTATCCACCTCTTTTATAGCTAGAACCGCTGCCTGATAGACGCTGCAGAAGTCTGGTAATCGAATGGATAGTTCCAGTCCTAATACCTTCGAAAATACTCCATAACCAACCTTAACGTCTAACTTTGAACCATCTGTATAGAAATTTAATTCCCCCTTCTCCATGGCCTTGATGTCTGTCACCCCCTTTTTGATGGTATACTCGTCTTGAAGAGCTTGTCGAAAGTGAGTCTAGGAATAAAATAGTCTATTCCTTGTTTGTGACTATGCAGGGTGCGCAAAATAGAGGCGTGGCCAAACCACCGGTCTTTCTATAGCGCCATACTTTTGAGTCTAAGCGAAGAGGCGGCGGCCACGGGTTTCCGTACGAGATTTAGTACAGGCAAATTGATTAGCACTTCCAGCGCTTTGTTTGGGGTAGTCCTTAAGGGGTTACATGGGTTTCGTTGGTTCAAAAAATCGATTTTTTTTTTGGCTTATTAATTGCATCTCAGGAATATTATCCTAAATTTTCAAATCGATCCGAATAATAAATTCGGAGATACAGCCTTTGGAATGTGTGCGCTCCAAGCCACTTTTATTGTTACTCAAACTTTAAACGCGTTTTTCTAGGAACCGAGTTTTCAAAGTCGGTTGTCAAATGTTCTCGAAAACTACTCAACCGATCTTGATGAAATTTTACACAGGTGTTCGAAATACAATTTACTCGTGCTTAAACGAAGGATTTTTTTTTCAATTACAACTATTTAAAAAAAACAAAATGCCAAGCAAATTTGACCGAAATTTTCATTTTTTTGGAAAAATGTCTGGCAAAATTCCAATTTTTACTTTTTTTTCTTTCCTTCGTTCAAGCACGAGTTTATGGTCTTAACTAAAACACTTAATTTTGCCTTTTCATTTTTGATGATCCTGTCAGGAGTTATGCTGACAACGCGGACGCACCTTTTTTCGATGGGTCACCGGAAATGACGTCACAATAGAGGAGTTTTAATTTTTTTTTTTTGAAAATTTCAGAAATTACTCTTTAAATATGTATCTATAAGATAGAAAAACGTTTGAATTAAATAAATAATTTTTTACATAGAAAAAAAAATATTGAAAACAGGCCTTTTTTTACCCGACGAAACCCATGTAACCCCTTAAAGCACAAGAAATGCATAAAAAAGCTGTTCTTTGGACTTACTCATGATTTTAGCATAACTCGCCTTTTGAGCAGATGGCCACCATACATCATCATCGTTTAGCTCTACAGCTCTTTGTGAGATTTGACATGCTGCACGTGATACCTCCATACGTCTCGAACGTTTGCGACTTTTTTCCAGTTCGTTATACTAAGTTTCTTGATGTCGTCCTCTAGTTCGTCGATCCATCTTGTTCTCGGCCTTCCTCTTGCTCTAGTGTTGAACGCTCTGGCTTCTACGATTTTCTTCTGCGCCCTCGTACCGTCCATTCTTGTAATGTGACCCAGCCATCTTAACCGCTGCGCTTTGATGAAACCACCATACAAGTATTCCATATATGAAGTTTGGCCTAACTACAGAAGTATAGAGCCAGTGTGTCAAAGATTCTTAAATTAATGCCATAATTAAACCACTTCAAAATTGCAACAATCAAACTCGCCAAGTTGACGCAACAAAAATTTTGTAGCCGCTATCTACCTGTACACCACAAAGCGTAAAGAGCAGCTTCGCTGATTATGCCCTGATATTTATGAATGAAAAATGTGCGTAAATATATCTGCATGATATCTGCATAACCTGCCACTGCAGTTAATCTATTGCTCAATCAACTATAAGTGTCGGCTTATTAATTGGGCCAACAGTATCCAATTATTAAAGGCCACTGTATTTTCGACGAGCTAAATGGATCGCTTACAAATTCACACCCTCTTAGCTGTTTACATATCGCGCATATTTACATACAGGTGCATAGGTTCGCATATGAGCATAATAGTGTGGCACAACCTTTTCTACACACACACATATCTAGGTTAATATGGGAGTGAACACACATAGATATATGCATGTGTAGGTATGACGATTATTAACTATGCTAACGATAATTATGCCGTTGAATTTGCGGTGCGGGCGCTGATAAAGGCAACATACCTAGAGTGATTCAATCAACTTTCGCGGTTTATGATTTTACTCGCGCATAGGCTAACAGCAATGTCAGTTACAACAATGTCGCAATATTTCGCAGTACATAAATATTTATAATAAAAAAAGTGTTTTCGCGAAAACGCGTATCATTTTGATTACTTGCATACTCATGAACAACCGTTCATGCGTACACATACAAGTATGCATACATACCCAGCGATTGGCAATTATAATACCTGTTGGAATCAGGTGCGACATCAGCTATGGTGACATAGTTCTGAAAGCACTCATTTATTATCGAGCTTACAAATAAACCGGTTTTCCAGAAAATCGAGGCCCATGACTCAAATACTTAGATCACTTGGCAATGGAATCTTATCGGATGCCATCCAAACCGACGCTGGCGTAAGACAGGGCTGCATTCTGTCGCCGCTTCTTTTCCTTGTTGTCATCGATGAGACACAAACTACATCAATCGACAATGCAGGAAAAAGAGGACTTCTAATTTCAACGGAACATCTCGAAGACCCAAATTTTGCTGATGATATCGTTCTATTCTCTCAACGCAAATCGGATATGCAAAACAAGTTGAATGATCTCGTAAAACACTCTAGTGCCGCTGGACTTAAAATCAATGCAAAGAAAACCAAATATTTAACAGTACAGACGAACGATGCATTCTACAATATCGGAGAGGAAAATATTGAAAATGTAAACGTTTTTCAATGCCTTGGAAGCCAATTCGCTGCGGAAAGCGGATGCAAAAAGGATTTATCTACAAGATTGCAAAAAGCAACAGGTGCATTTACAAGTCTTCGTTCTGTGTGGCAGTCCAAGCAAGTGCGCGTTGTAACAAAAATTCGAATTTTCATCTCCAATGTTAAATCAGTTCTGCTCTACGCATGAGAAACGTGGTGCCTGTCTGCGGATATTGTACAGAAGCTCCAAGTGTTCGTGCACCGTTGCTTGAGACGCATTCTACGTATCTGGTGGCCAGACAACTGGATATCTAACACCGAATCTCATCGACGATGCCATCAAAACCCAATTTCAAATGAAAAAACAGAACGTTAATGGAAATGGCTTGGCCATACCCTACGGAAAGGTGGCACTGAAATCAGCAGGCAAGCGCTGGACTGGAACCCCCAAGCACAGCGCAGAAGAGGCAGACTTAGAGGCTCTTGGCGACGCTGCATTGAAGAGGAATACAAAGCCGTGAACAAATCAATGACCTGGCAGCAAGTGAAAACTATATCCGGGAATTGCACAAAATGGAAAAATTTTACTCCGCAAGGGAGACGAAGGAATGATGATGATGACTTGGCAAGGAATCGCTCAATGCTTTACTTAAGTTTTTTGTATTAAATTTTCTATCCAATTAAATATTAAAGAAAAAAAGAATTAAAAAATTAATCGCTCATTAATCTGTATTAACATAATACTTCCATTTTATATAAAATGTTAAAAACAAAAACGAACCGCTTTTCTAACATATCAGATGTATAGACCAAGTTTTACTTTCCAAGTATTCTCTGCCTAAAAGTTAGACGGCCTGAAATTTCTGAATGTATTTCAACCCCTATTCAGTATCACTAAAATTCTTAAAATATATACGAGCCTGAGTATTAGCCATACGCTATCAGGTGTAACATATAATGATATTTTAATAGGAAAAAGACCTGATGAGGTGCATCCAAAGCTCAATACTTACGACTACCATTCAGGGCTGAGAGAAGGCACTATTTCATACCGCTGGGTATGCACCGAATTTAGTTGAAAATAGTATCGCATACATTTTGTAAATGGCACGTACTTTCGCGTGCACTTTGATGTGTCACAAACAAGATTATCGCCATTGAAAAGTATCCCTTGCATATTTCGAAAATATACAAGGTGGTTATTAATATGAAATAAAGTAAAAATAAAGTGTATGCGACAGGCTACTAAAAACTAACTGATACTAAAAATTAAAGTGCTAATTAAAAGCTGTAAAAATGCAGACTGTAATTTTTGATATGTAGAAATGTAGGAAGAGCATGAAACTCTTCACTGGAGAATTATTATTATTATATTATGGGCGCATGGTGCGCTAAGATCTCTAATGTGGTTTGCTATTCTCGATCGCGAGCATATCGTCCCCTTAGTATTAAAATAGCCTATAAATTTTTTGATGTTTTGAGAAAATGAATTTCAAACTTTTTGTCGAAAGTAGCTCCCACTCAAATCTCGTTATGTCTGTAAATATTTATTATTTTTTGACTGACGTTTTGACCCACTTTGTGAAAATAGAATTTGATAAAGGGGACGATATAATTAGAGGCTTCTAAAGAACTTGTCAACGTCTTCAGGATTTTTGTTCCGTATCATCAATGGATTTGGCGTCACACCATCTACTCGCATATTGGCGAGTATTAACTTTGTGAGATCTGCACATTCGTAGAGATTGTAAAACATCGCACGATAGTCGTTGATAATAATTCTAGTTTCCTGAAATCATATGGCATGCTACAATGACCCTTGAAGTATACAGCGAGAGTTCGTAAGTCCTTTCTATCCAGTATACTTCTATTACTGAACATTTTCTAGGGATATAGATAAGCCATTTTGCCCACCTCTGTCCTCTGGAGTTTTCATACAGTGCCGTAAGATTCTCGAGTCTTCCCAATCGTTGATAACCACAAAAGAATTCTGGTTCAGAGAATTTTAATTTAACACCGAGTTTCACAAGCTAGTCCGCCAGTTTATTGCCGTCATATTCTTCATGTAACGGTAACCAGTCCGGTAGCAATCTGTTTCTTGCTCCCATAGTATTGAAGACAGTAAAAGACATACATTCCTCAACGAATTTAGATACTATTTATATTCTGATGTGAGTCTGCTATGTACATAAGGCTGTCGCACTATCAAAATGTACATTCACTTCGAAGTTCTGCCCCTTCAAAGGAGTTCTCTTCCACAAATTTCTTTGCCATAAGAAGGTGTGTTCAACAAACAAAGCCACTTTTTATTTTTCTCAAAATATTTATATTATTTGTGAATACTGTAACAGCTAATTACGTGCTATTTTGGTTTCCTCGATTCCGTTCAGGCATTTTTGTTGTTGAAAAAAATGTCGATAATGTCGAAAAAATCACAGAAATAAGCGAAATTGACCGGCATGTTAATAGTCATAGCACCGCCCAGGAGCTAAAGATCGACCGTAAAACAGTTGAAAGCCATTTGCGCAAAAATGTTACGCAAAAATAATGGATTTATTTTTCGCCAAACTAATATTTAATATCATTTTGGCCGCTACAAGGTAGTCCCACTCAGATACTTGCAAAAATCTTATACCAAAGCTTTTTCCAATCCTCGAAGCACTTCTGGTATGCACTTTTTGACATTGCCTTGAGCTCTTCCAGCGATGCAAACTTTATCTACTCCGCAAATCGATGTCCTTTTATAGGTGCCTTCTCCTTGGGACAGAAAAAAGTCGCAGGACCCTTAGTGTCTGCAATTATGGCTCTTTTGCGTAAATTCAGATAATCCTGGACCTCATTCAACAGTTCCTGATGAGGTACATGCTTCGTTGCATGGCACGAGCCAGCCGATATGCCACCATTCTCAGCAATGGCTCGATTATTTCACAAAATAATTTGCTTTACTGCTTTAATGTTCAATGTTCACGCATTGGGTGAGCTTATACCACTTACGAACAGCTTTTAAACTCAAAACAACCTCAAGATGCACTTGATTCCATTTGTTTTTTTTTTTTTAATTATATCTTATCTTCCATCCATTTTTCCATAAAAAAAGCCGCCGAGCGCACCAAAACATCTTCAACCTTTCTAGCTTTCGTATCGTTGAAAAGCTGGCTAGCTGTGGTTTTTTCTCATCTGCTAGCAGTTCGAACTAAAAGCATGACTTGATCAGTATCGTACCCAGGACAGTCGACTATGCACAGCCAGAAGAACCAGAATTTATTTTTGGAGAAGGCTGCTACTCCATAGTATTCCTCGAAAAATTTTATGAGGAGCATATACTGCTACGCCAACAATATGATCAAAGTTGTCTTAAAATGCGTAGGTCACTTAAGGTAGAAAATACTTTTTGTAAAGTGAGATATTCGGCCATCAAATTTATTTCGCAAAAGAGCCATTGTTTCGTTAGCTGTGTGACAAGTGGCACCGTCCTGTTGAAATCGCATACCGTCCACATCCATATCTTCCAATTCGGGCCATAAAAAGTTCGTTATCATCTCACGATAGCGAACACTATTCCCAGTAACTGCCTGACCGGCCTCATTTTGGAAAATATACAGCCCAATGATGCCGCCGGCCTATAAATCGCATCAAACAGTCACTCTTTGTGTGTGCATTGGTTTTTCGGCAATCACTCTTGGATTATCATTCGCCCAAATGCGGCATTCTGCTTATTGACGAATCCACTGAGGTGAAAATATGCCTCATCACTGAAGAAGATTTTCTTCACGAAGTGCGCGCTATGCATTTTGATTTGAACGCCCGTTTTCATAATATGCCTGAATAATTTTATTGTATGTATGTATGTACACAATGAACCACAGTGCCACATATTTAAAGTAAACTCGTATAAATTGAATTAAAAACTGCGAATTTCGAAATTAATCGTTCGGATAAAAGTTAGCTCCAACAACCAGGTCAAGGATGCGTCTGCGAATATTTGAGCCAAAAATGATTTTACATTCATAATTCGTACGTACATCTGTATGGGCTTAAGTTAAAACTTTGCTTTTCGTTGGCCTACATATGCACACACGCACACATTCATACATACATGCATACATATGTGTTCACTAATGAGCGGAGCAAAAACGCGAAAATTACAGTTGGCACTGGTATTACAAAAGTTGCAGATTTTGCAGTATCAGCATACATTCTAATGCTACTTTTTTGTGTATTTTTCATATAACCCAACATAAGTTTTCATGCCTAGAAATAGACTACATACAACCAGCCAACAATGTGTGCAGCCATGCCCAGAAAAAACAACGGAACAAAAAACAAATAACTTATGAAAGCAAGAATTCGAAAAATATGGAAATAGAGAGCAAAATATTATAAATTACCAACCACGAGCAAAGGCATTTCACGCTTGGGGGCAGCTCATCTGTAGCGCCGTAATGTACGGTAATTTATACCGTAATGAGTTAAGCCAAAACCAAAAGCATAACTTTGTGCGCAAAGTGCGTAACTTATGTGACTTCATTTGTCATTTTGTTGATGCGCATATGTGTGTGTAAGCTCGCGGCGTGTGGGTGTGTGCTAGGCCGGAAGGTGCGCTTTATTACCAACGCATATATCAAATATTTATGTACGCCGAATATTCTTATTGAGGTTTACAAGCACATGTACGCCAATCTGTAAATGTGTGGAGTAAAGGGAAACAAAATAACAGATGAATATGAATCACACAATTAAATATACTCTATTTAACCTAACGAAAGGCTAAGTATGTACAAATCGAATAACCTTTAAGGACATACCCACAGATGGCAAAGGGCACGGCAGCCAAAATTTCGCTATAGGATTCAATAATACAAATAGCTCCAATTATGAGTGATTGATACCAAATTGTTTCTCTTTTCGATTTGCAGAAAATTACGAGTTTTTCACTTCTAGTTTAGCAATAATTTTTTTGGTTTTTTGCTACGAAAGCGCTTTCACTACAGAAAATTTTGCTCAATAGCCTCGGAAAAGCAAAACCAAAAAATTCAACTAAATTGTGTTACTTTCGAAATAAAATACATTCCAAAGAAATACAAAAATTAAAATAAAAAATTTTCTGAAACTTTTTTTTTTATTTAAAAAAAGTTTTATTAAATTTTTATACTAAAACCGAAGTAATAAAAGAGTTGTAGTACGAAGTAACAAGAAGTAATAAAGAAAAAAACGGTAATTCAGAAGGAAAAATATAAATATACAAATGTACAAGGCAAAAAATAGAAATAAATAAATAAAAAATGCATCAAAAACAAAAAAGTTTACAAAAATTATTTTATACTTAAAAATGGAAAAACACATTTTAAATAACGACGCAACTATTTTGCAATTATATTATGAATATTTTATTAAATACAACTTTTTTTTATTAATATATTATTTAAGCCCAGAAAGACATGGAAAATTTAATTTAAAATTTAAAGTTCAAAAGAAAACATATCAATAAATATATGTATATAAACAAAATCATTATTTTTTTTTTAATTTTCAAGCTGCAAAAAAACTTCTTTAATAAAAATATGAATATTTTTTTAATTGGTTATTTATATTTTATATTAAACACAAGCACCAAAAAACATGTTATTCAAAAGAGAAACAAAAATATTAAAAAAAAAAAATTTTTAATTAAAAAATAATTTCAACAAATTAGTTTACAATTTAGAATTAAAAAAATATTTTAAATAAAAAATAAAAATATATTTATTCTTTTATAAAAAAAGAAATTACATTTTTTTTTTTAAATTAATAAAAATGTGAATATATTTTTAAGTGAAATTATTTACTAATATTTCATACGAAAAGCAAGGAATAAAAACACGTCCAAGCAGTACGAAAAAGAAAGACTCAAATAAAAAAATTTTTTATTAAAAAATAATGTATAAAATTCTTATAACTATAGGCCATTTCCGAAGTCAACAAATAATAAAGTCATCGAAACAATTTTTCATTCGTTTTTTCTGGACTTGTCTTCAAATTATTTTTTCCATCATTTGTCGACTAAACGCGGCTATCTAAAAGTAGTTCAGTTTTGGTCAGCCGAACTCAATTTTGTATGTACCCTCTGACCTTTCTTCTTTCTGAGTTTTTGCAACTAACCAACTAAATTCATTACCGGGCACTTTTTTGATAGATTCATTCATTTGCTTAAGTTTTTTAACAACGCCTAGAGATACTTAAGAAATATGCGGTTCTTATTTTGTATCAGTGTTACTTAAAAGTACTAACGGTATTCAAAAGTAATTCCTGTGTTTGCAATATGGAAATATAACTCATACGCCCTGCCGAACAGAATATTAACACAGGGTGGGCCATATAGCGTTTGCTTTTTGAACCATCTATTTTTTTGAGAATGGTAACACAAATGACATGTCAAATGCGTTCATAATTTACTTAAAGGTTTTGACAGTTACGAAATGGGACGCTATACGCTTGAACAAAATTGGGAAATATTGAAAACCTATTTCCAAAGTGGTTAGTCTTCTTTTTCTTCCGCGGTTACAGTAAATGGCGAGCGTTACCGTGACATGCTCAACGAGTTTTTGTTTCCAAAAATTGAAGTGGATGCAACTTGTCGCACTGCCAAAGTTACACTCGAACTTTTGGCTACCGTTTTTGAAAACCGAATAATCAGCCGAAGTTCCGATATCAATTGGCCGCCTCGGAGCTGTGATTTAAGCCCGTTGGACTATTTTTTGTGGGGAGCCGTTAATGACAAATGCTATGCGAACCATCCAGACACGGTTGATGCTTTAAAACACGAAATCGAATTTGCCATTCATGAAATTGGAGCCCAAACAATCGAAAATGTGCTTAAAATTGGGTTGATCGACTGGCCTACTGTAAAGCCAGTCGTGGCAGTCATTTGAACGATATTATTTTTTATTCATAAATTACAATGTTCAATCTTCAAAATAAAAAAACAGTTTGAAAAAATATTGATTAGTTTTTTTTATAGCCTATGCAAAAACCAAATTTTACATGGCCCACCCTATAATAAGGCGATCAGCAATAGATTGTCTTATACTTGTCGGAAAGTAGACACAATTTCCCGAAACGCCTACAGAAATGAAGCCTTGTAGTCTCTTCTGCGAAAATTTAGCATTTTCTAATGTTTTAATAAACTACAGCAATGGAGTTAGTAGCTACGCAAACTGGTTAAGCGGCGTGCAGTCATGTAATATTCTTTTAAAAGTACTCAAATTTCATTTTGTTAAAAATTTGGTAAATATTTATATGTTACACCCTCCATTGAAGTAATATAATAATACGTTTGAGTAATAAAATAATCAAAAAGGAACTCCACTTACCAAAAAAGTCTATACACACTTTCTTCCAGGAAAATGCAGCAAAACATTTCACGCATCATCTAATGTTATATGGAAGTCATGGACTCGTGTATGAGGAAAACTCAGTTCATTACAAAATTGTGCACCCATGCATACTATTGCTCAAAGTTACAAGTAGAAAACTTCAGACTCCGAAGGCGGTTATTTTTTAGAAAAAATATAGTGCCAATATAGAACCAAAAAATAAACAATTGTCATTATAGAAGAATATTTCGAATAGAAAATATAATTCGACATTTAATATAATTTACTTTTTAGAAAAATATATACCCACCCTAATAACTATTCAACGAACAAAAAGCAGCTCTCATATGAGTTAAATATATCGAAAAGCAAAATTTTCAAATGTATTTAATTTATTTCTAAAAAAATTTCCACATCCCTAGTATGTACAAAACCAATAAAAACAACAATCAATAGAGAAAAATATATTAAAAAGGAGAGGCAATTTAAAACTCAGTTTAATTTATTTTAATTAAAAATACATCCCACCCTAGTATGTACAAGACTTATACATAAAAAGGATCATTGGAAGAAAAAATATATAATATTAAAAAAGAAGGGTAATTTAAAATTTAACTTAATTTATTTCGTTCAAAAATATATGCCCACCCTA
Source organism: Anastrepha fraterculus (assembly GCA_037575425.1). Taxonomy (NCBI): domain Eukaryota; kingdom Metazoa; phylum Arthropoda; class Insecta; order Diptera; family Tephritidae; genus Anastrepha; species Anastrepha fraterculus. Next base: position 116,379 of record JAYXIM010031820.1, on the reverse strand, counting down.
ATATATTTTCCTTCAAGAAAAAAGCGATTGTCATTTAGAAAAATATACTCCCACCCTAGTATATAATATAATAGAGAAAAATATTTTGAAAGAGAGAGGTCAATTAAAATTTATTGTAATTAATCTTATTTTGTTTGAAAGTATATCCCCACCCTAGTGTATATTCCACCAAAAATTTGTAATTAGAGAAAAATATATCGAAAGGGAAAAGTATCTTGAAATTGAATTTAGTTTATTTTTAGAAAAATATACACCCACCCTAATATATATTTCATCATCAAAAAACAGCTGTATTAAGGGGAATATATCGAAAAGGAAAATAATTTAAAATTTAATTTAATTCTTTTTGTCTAAAAATATATGCCCACCCTAATGTATGCATATTCAACCAAGAAAAAAGCAACTATCACTAGAGAAAAATATGTTGAAAAAGAAAGGTAATTAAAAATTTAGGGTAATTTATTTTGTTTAAATGTATATACCCACCCTCGTATAAATTCAACCGAAAATAAGCAACTGTAATTAAGAGGAATAGAGAAAAATATGTTAAAAAAGAAAGGAAAATTAAAATTTAATCTAATTTATTTTGTTCAAAAGTTTATAGCCACCCTAGTATATACAAAACCAACAAAAATGTTGAAAAGAAGTTAATATAAAATTTAGTTCAATTTGTTTTACTTGAAAATATAATATAGGTATGTACACCCTGTCAATAGAGAAGAATATTTCGAATAGGCAGAAAATTTCAAATTTGATTTAATTTATTTTTGAGACAAATATATACACAGCCTAGGGTATTTTTAACCGACAAAAACGCACTACATTTGTGTAAATGCCCTCTTATCTCCGCGAATTGTTTTACCTAGCCTCGTAGCTGAAATTTTCAACAGAAGTTTGTATACAGTAAATGGCGTTTCTCACAAAGCACCATAGAAATGAAGTATTCCCATCCAAAAGCTTAAAATTATCAAAAGTTTTGAAGTGAAACTTCTTAGGCGTCGATGGACGAGCGAGAATGGAGAGTAAAATTTCAAGGCTATGCAACGTTTTGGGCATTTTCGTTCCGCGAGAGAGAAAAAAGATGTAGCGTAGAGGAAACGGAGAGAGAAAGCTATACCTTATATATATCTTAGATACACTTTAGGCTATTTTTCCTGAGTTTTTCCTTGTGGTTGCTAATTTCTAGTGAGAAATAATACTGCCTACTTTTTGGCGCTTGCTAGTTGGTGCAAACCTGTTGAAAATATATTTTTGGTGCCTACTTTTGTCGTTATATTTTTCCTTGGTGCCTACTGTTTGGGGCGTTTTTAAGTTCCATTTTTTTTCGAAGTTTTTGTGTCTACTTTTTGGCGCTTATTTCCGTTTCCTGGCTAGTGCTTGTGCGTACTATAAAGTGCTATCCATTCCGGCGTCGGATTTATTGGTATTGCCTTGCCGTAATTTATGCCATTGCTGCGGTCCTGGAATCGCTGCGTTTGTGCGGGTGATAAACGCTCGGAGTAGTGCGTGTTGTTGCCACGGTTTTTGTCCGGCGTTTACCTACACCGGTCGACCCTTCTCCGTTTTTTGTAATTTTTGTCTATTTGTATTATCTGCAAATGTTGTGCATTTATTTATATATATTCTTTCTCTCTCTCTCTCTTTCTCATTCTCTCTCGGGTCTCTCTCTCTTTTTTTGTCTGCCTTGAAAGTTGCACTTCTGTTATGTACACTACGCTACACGCTCTTTTTTAATTTACAATCTACAAACCAATTTCAAATTCAAATACATTTACCACCAATTTACGCACTAAACACAAACACAATTAAAAACATTTTCCAAATTTTTTTACCGATCAAAAATTGTAATTGATTTTATATCAAATAGCATATGGAAAAGTAGATTCCGGTTTGCACTGCTATGCGCCAAAGTTATTTCATCTAATAAATTTATGCCCAAACCAAACTTAAATGAATGCCATACCATAAAATTGATTTAAAACAATATAATCAACAAGCGAATTTGCGCAATAAAGCCGATTTACAATCACTGTGCGTCTCTCTCATATTCAGCGATTATTTGTTATCATTTTTACTAATGGGATTAGTTTATTTGTTATTCGTTAGTTAACTGCAGCAGTTTAACTGAATGCTGCACTACATACTTCGATTTCTGTATTAAAATTTTTTAGTGAAAAATATTTTCTCACAACAAATAGTTAAATATTTATTCTCTTCAAATATGCTGAAAAAATATACGAATAAATTTTCCACCAAGTTCACGACCATTGCATATTATTTATATTTAACGGTACACACTTTACTCATAAATAGCGATAATAGTCTCATAATTCGCTTTTGAATGACTAACTTTTCACCAACGAAGAAAAATCGCATAAATCATTTATAAGCAAAACAAATCACCCCGAAATCGACTCGTAAATATAAAGCAAATTTCAGCGCCTTTATCAAAGTGAAAACGACAGTTCACTCCCACTCCATGAATCCGCTCCATTGTGGAGGCGATTGACACAACTCTCAATATTTGCCCATCATTGACTTTGCTCTTAAAAAAATGCATGCACCCTGATCTGGTCTGGCCGTAAAATAAAACGAATTTTCATGCTAAAAACAATAGGAAAGAATGGCGAAACAAAAAACAAAACAACTATTAAATCTTTGTGTATTTACAAGTATAGACACAGGCAAAAGAAAAACAAAATGCGAGTGAAATACAAGCAATAGAACAAAGACATTTTGATGGCCGCCCAAGGAGAAAAGTGACTGTTTTGAGATAGCAAGGGACACAACAAAAGGCATTTAAGAAGTAGGAATGGATATGGATGTCAACATTTTTTTTTTTTTGAATAAACTTTTTTCGGTGCGTAGTAATTGAAACAATAGTCTGCGTTTTAGATCAAAAAAGCTTGCTGGATGAAGTCATTCTTTTTACTGCTTAAGTGCCATCACGTGAGTGCTGTACACAATTACCCGTGCATGCATAATTTCTATAAAAGGGAGGTATACTTTTTTCCTCTATATTACTTTTGTTAGCTTCGTTAGCATTTAAGAAATTAATAAAATTTTACCGGCTGTGTCTAATCAATTGTTTAAGGAGCTTTTAATTAAATACAAATATTGGAAAGGAGAGACAGAGCAATTTAAACGCTTTTCTGTTAAATTTTTCTTTTTTCGAAGCACCAAGGCGAATTTATTGAAGGTGACTTCGCTAGAGCAACAACATTTTGATGTGGCATATTTTTTTCTAATTTGGTCGCTCGAATTACAAAATTGAAATGAGAGCACAAAGAAACAAATTAGGCAAAAACAAAGAAACAGAGAAAAACAGATTTGCAAAATTTGTGAAATGAATTCGTTTTTGATATCCACATGTTTGGTTCGAGGCGAATATGAATTACTTCTTGCAATTTGTATAGGTCTCTTATTAGAGCAGTGTAGTACTAGTTGGTCATGTGGTCCGAATGGATACAAACGCTTCGGCTCTGAAAGTATTCGATGCGGTACCAGCTCGTGGCAGCAGAGGAAGTGGAAGGCCTCCTGGTGTGTCTAACTAGTGCCGGTTAGCACGAAAAGACGCAGTAGTGCGTTTTATTAAGCTCAGCCAAAATCGCTTAAGCCGTTATCGCGCCAATCAAGAAGAAGAAGACATTAAGGGGTGAGCCTGCTTTAGTGGCTTCAAAAAATCGAGTTTTTAGTGGATTTTTTTGGGAAGGAAAGAAACATTCGATTGAAACGAAACTTTCAGGTGTTATTGTTATATATTTCAGCAGTCTTCTCAAATTTTTTCATTAAAATATATGTCATATTATGCCTGGTACAAGCATTTTGCCGAGGCGTCTCGAGTGTGCATGTGTCGTGCGGCGGGAAAGATGCAGGTCGCAATTTTCATCTGAAACCAAAAGCCCAAAAAAAATTTTATTTTAGTATAGTATAGCTTCTAGTTAAACCAAGAAAATTAAACAAAAAGTGAGAAATTCTAAAACTTTCGCTAATTAAAAAAAATTCATTTTTTTGGAAAAACAAATTCACTTTAGATTGTTTAAAAAGTGGGTTAATCATAACTTTCTTAAGGTTTTTTAGGTTCAACTAGAAGAAAATTTAATTCCGTATACAATCAATGTTATCTCGTTTCGATAGCATGTTTAACTTTTCCCCTATCTTTCCCGCCAATTAGGAAAAATCGTAAAAGTAAAAAACGGAAAAATCGGGCGTCAAAGTTTTCGTATATAAAAAATCCGCTCGTATACCTGCTCGATGCTTGCTCACAATTTCTTCTGTAACTGCGAAAATATTTTGAATTTGCTTCTGAAATTTTGAGGACACATTCTTGGAAAGACATTTATGCAAAAAACAAAAAATCGATTTTTTGAAGCCTCTAAAGCAGGCTCCCCCTTAAATACGTATCCAGTTGTCGATCGCCTTCGCTCAAGATTACTATCCCAAGCAGAATTGCAGGATTCAGAAATTTCACTTGTCTTTCCCGAGAAATCAAGGCCCTCATCAATTGTACAATTTAGGATTCTCAGCACACCCTTTAGCGACAACCAATGTACCTTTCCTGGATTCGTGAAAAAGCTGCTTAAGAAGTTAAGGGTACACACAAGCGACCAGTGGGTCGACGTGACTACAAAGACTACAAGCCAATTCTCATCAAGATAGCGTCAAATTGATTTACAATCAAATCAATTGTTCAAGCTAATAAAGCTGTTTTTGAAGCTAGCATATGCGTTCCCAAGGGAGTGAGGTCATTTCTTCTTTGACTGCTATCATCCAGTCCTTAACATTTACAATAGAAAGGAAGGGTCATATCATATACAAATTCACAACAGCGATAAGTTAAAACATTCTTAATTTCTAAACAAACAAAAATTACCATTTTAATCGCGCCTGTGGAGAATTTTTGATTAAGAAAGCTATTTGACTCAGACTTTTTCAACAACAACAATAATAATAACTATAACCTCTAAGCAACTGACCAAATGTTTTATATGGTAATCTTTGAAAATATTTATTCCTATTTACCGCGCGTTACTGCGTGAATTTGACATAATGTGACATACCAGCAGAAGGTTCTAATTTCAATCAACAAGTTGCTTCGGACATTGAACACTCACTTTAGAAAAGAGTAAGCCCTTAAGTGTTTGTCTATTGGAGGCAGGATAAGACAGATGATGCACTTAAAAAATGGCATCGAGCATAGTTTAGACGCTTAAAAGTATAAGTTTTAGTTCTCTTCAGTTGAAGTACAACAGACCAGCAAATTTCCTATTTCGAAAGAATGAAAAACATATTAAAGCTCAGTGAACTTTACAAATTAGATTTTTTTGCAGAGGAGGAATATATTGCGTTAAAGTTTAAACCACACGAACCAATATCTACATACGTACATACATATTTTTATACCAGTTAAACATCAGATTCATAAAACTTGAAACGTTGAGTGCAATCTTCACGACCATTTACTAGTTATCGTTACCCTTCTCTTTATTAGATCCTTGAAAAATAGCAAATGTAAAATTGGTGGGAATTTATGGAACATATCTTGTGGAGTCTTGATATATACGAATCTGAGCGTCAAACAGTTTGTACATTCAAAGTGCAAACCAATAAAAGTAACAAAGCAGCTACAACCACCCGCCCATGATGAACGCCAATGCTGGCGATAAATCTGCACGTATATGGACGATGCTTCCGCAATTACATATGAAGTAAGTACAGTGGCAGCCAAAAGAATAGTAGTGTGCGCATAGGAAAGACAAAGCAAGAGATGTATTATAAGTTATATTAACTTTTGTGATACTTTATTTAGTACATTGTTTTTAGTTTTTTTAAATAAGTTTTCAAAGCACTTCAACACCTTAGTTTACTTGAACGTAATACCTAACAATTCCAGATAGCTGAAATCTGAAGCAAAAAGCAATAAACTTAAATTATTTTAGACTTGCTTGACTAATCAATACCTGAACTCACTTTCATGGGAACCAGGATAGATTTCTCCAAAACTCTTCGAGAAAGCATAAGCTTTAAAGCCTGCTCATTATGAAACAAGTCGCGAGTTTTAAAACTACGAGCATCTGGTTTGCCTCAGAACCTGTAGTATAGATAGCAAGTTAGCATTCTTGAATGTGTTCGGCAGTGACATGAGTACCTCGGATAAATTTAGTAGATAAATATTGTCTTCATTACATGATTCGTATGGTTCACATTGCAGCAGTCTCCTACCCTTGGTTGCCGTGTAAGGCATTGAGAGATATTTTTATTATGAACATGATTCATGATTTTTATAGACCTGCGACATTTCGATGCATTCCAACAAGTGGTCACCTTCGATATAAGTGCTATATCAGCGCTAAGATAGAGAAAAAAGAGGTAGGCGGGCGATTCTATGACAAGTGATGTAAGTATTTTGGTCATGGCCTTAAATTATGCTGAAAGTTTATTTATTTGTGGTTCTGGGTATATAAGTAATTAAAAGGTAAACTGAAAAAATGTAATAATTTTTAGATTTATTCAATGATGAACATTTTGGTATAAGCTTCTTTAACCCAATTAGTTCCGTTCCTCCTAAAATTTTTACAATTTTTTTAAACATGCACATATAATTTTAAAAATAAGATGGGATAGAGGTTTCTAAAGTCACATATTTTCGGTTCTTTAAAAAAAATTAAAAACTTCGTTTTTAAAGAAAACCCAATTACAAAAAAAAATAATGTTTTGGAAAAGAAAAATTATTTTTCTGAAAAAAATTTTAATCTTTCACACAATTACAAAAAAAAAAAAGGTTTTGGAAAAAAACATTATTTTTCTGAAAAAAATTTTAATCTTTCACACAATTACAAAAAAAAAATAATGTTTGGGAAAAAAAATTATTTTTCTGAAAAAAATTTTAATCTTTCACACAATTACAAAAAAAATTTGGAAACAATTTAATTTTTGTTTTTCATTTTATTTTTATTAAAAACTTTATTTTACATTTATATTTTTTATTTATAATTACAAAAAACAAAAACATGTTTTAAGCTTCAGAATTTAAGATTTAAGATTTATTCAATGTTGAAAATTTGTGCAGTGTGTTTTAAGACAAATTTCTTCGGTTTATTTATAAAATTTTCAAAAAAAATTTTTTTTTCATTTTAAAGGAAATATATATTAATATTTTTTTACTCAATGGCATGGAATTTTTTAACGTAAAATATATTCAGCCCTTTCAAAAATTTCCAATTTTTTTTTGAAATTTCGTTTAAGGAAAAAAAAATAAATGCAAAAAAACAAGATTAGAAAAAAATTTTTTTTTTTTAATTTAATTTTTCCGAATTTTTTTGAAAAAAGATTTGTTGTAGTTTTTCCGAAAATCCGAAAAGCTGTTTCGGAATAAAATGATTTTTTTCATTTTTTTTTTTTGGAATAAAGTTTTATTTTTCTATTTCTCATTTATTTTTTTGTATTTACAATAACAAAACAGAATGTTTTGGAAAAAAAAATTATGATTTTGTTGAAAATTTTGCATACGGTTTTTTAAGACTAATGTCTTCTGTTATTTATACAATTTTCAAAATTTTTTTTATTTTTTCTTTTTAACGAAAATATATTATTGTATATAATAATTTTTTGTTTTTTAACTCTATGGCAAGGCATTTTTTAAAGTGAAATATACTTTTTTTCAAATTTAACTTTTCCGAAATTTTTTATTTTTTTTGAAAAAAATTTAGTTTTGCCGAAAATCCGAAAAACTGTTTCGGAATAAAACTAATTTTTTTTCTGTTTTTATTTTTGGAAATAAATTTTATATTTGTAATTCTTATATACATTTTCCATTTATAATTACAAAGCGAAATCTTTTGGAAAAACAGATTAAAGATTTATTTAAGGTTGAAAAAGTTGTATAGGGTTTTTAAGACAAATATCATGGGTTATTCATAAAATTTGCAAAATTCTTTATATTTTTTCCTTTTTAGGGAATTTTGTTTTGTAATTATATAATTAACTCTATGCTTTGGTATTTTTTAGAGTGTAATATCTTCGGCAATTTCACAAATTTTTAAATTGTTTTGAAAGTACTTTTAAGAAATAAAAACATAAAAACATGTGTTTGTCTTTTTAATTTAATTTTTCCGGAATTTTTTTTATTTGTTTTAAAGAGATTTAGTTTTACCAAAAATCCGAAAAACTATTTCGGAATAAAATTATTTTTTTCTTTCCATTTTTATTTTTAAAAACAAATTTTATTTTTCTATTTCTCATTTATATTTTTTTTTTATAATTACAAAAAAAATTTTCTGGCAAAAAAGATTTAACATTTCTTCAATGTTGAAAATTTTGTATAGAGTTTTTTAAACCAAATATCTTCGGTTATTTATAAAATTTTCAAAATGATTAACATAAAATCCTTAAAAAGGAAAAATATAAGAGAATTTTTTTAAATCTATGGCATGGAGTTTTTCAAACTGAAATATTTCCCACCCTTTCCAAAATTGTTTAAATTTTTTGAAACTTCTTAAAAAGAAAATAACTAAAAAAACATGTTTTGGAAAAAACTTAAATTACAAAAAAAAAATGTGTTACTTTTTTTTGATATAATTTATCCGAATTTTTTTTTTTGAAAAATTGTTGGAAAAAATTTGTTGTTTTAATTCATTAAAAACACCACCTTCAGATTTTTTCCTGCAAACATAACTGCAAAAACAAAAATTCAAAAAAAAATTTCATTTCTCTAAAATTTTTTTTTTTATTAATTATGGTTTTTTTTTTGTAAAGGATTTAATTTTTTTAATTTTTTTTTTACATAATATTTGGGGAAAATGTTGTTTTCATTCTTTAAAAATGCCACCTTCACCTTTCCCAGAACTTTTCGAGCTATGTATAAGTATAATCTGATACGTAGAGCTCACAACAAAAATAAAAACAAATTGTGCAAACATTTTTTTTAACAGTTATGAAAAAGTATGAGTTTGATAAGAAATTATCAACATTCAATAAATCGCAAAATTATAGTATTTTTTTCAACTTACTTCCTAATATACTCAAGCCTACTGGTCACTGGGTGATCGGCACTCATGCGGAGAAGCTTGAAATTCCGTACAACCCCTGTTGCAGAAGCTGTGGGGATCCTGCAGAGAACGAGGCTGTGGAACACTTTCTCTGCAAATGTCCGGCTCTGGCGGGAGATTCCTTAGCGTGCCCTTTGGGGATGACTTGAAGAAATTCCCCAGCCTAGATCCCTTTTCTTTCCTCCGCTACATAAACAGCACTGGATGGCTGAAGACGGTTTTCTCTCCTCCCTAAATCCTCTCACACGTAATAGACCACATTATGGTATCAAAACGGCACGTAAGTGCTACTTGTAGTGTAACTGGGGTAATCTTGACATCTTACCTACCTTACCTACCTATACTCAAGCCTACAAATCAACTTTCAGAAAAATTAAAGACCTTGTCCAAAAAACTTAAATCATTTGGTAACGAATAGCTCCAGTGTATCGCTTTGGCCAAAGGAAGTCTATTGCATCTATTCCTGCACTGTGTAGATGCTGACTCGCATGTTAGCGTAAAACTTAGCTATCGTGACCCTCACCTCTTAATACGAAGCGAGCTCTTCACCGAAGATAATATTTTGTTACTATTTTAATGTGTACGTGGTTATCAACGAAAATATTCACATACAAATTAAGACTGATTTTTTTGGCTGTCAATTCAACTGCTTTATACCAGGAAAATACTGCCGTCAATATTACAGCAACCTGGAAATTTGTACAGCCCTTGGCCAAATTGAAAGTTTAGTAGCCGTCATACCAGTTTACATCACCACTTTACAGCAGAGCCTATAAAAGTAGTCGATAAATGAAGCGAAACTTGTTACTTGCTGTTTATCGCCACTCGCTTTTTTTAACGCAACTGTATTTATTTCTGTGTATGGCTAACCCCAACAGCGCGGGTTAACTACACTTTGAATTTTATGATTCCGTTATTTTTGCTGCACTTTTTTATTTACTCCCACCGCTTGTTTGATAATTTATTTGATGCAACAACAAATTTATTGTCGGCATGAATGAAAAATGCAAGCAGTGCAACTAACAAGATGCGAGAGCTAAAGTTGAACCAACAATAGCCAAAAGGCAGCTAACATTACGATTGAAAAATGGGATTGTGATTGTGAATGTGAATGTGAAAGGGGAAGAGGAAGCTAGAAAGATAATCGAAGGAAGAAACTAGTTGAAAACAAGTTCAAAAAGGTTAATTCAGAAAAAATAGCCCTCAAAATATAAAAAAAAATCAGAAATATTTCCAATTAGAATAAAAAATCATTGGTGGCTGAGGATGAGCGAAAAAAATGCTACTAATGGCTTTTAAACACTTTCAACGAAAAAAGCAAAAGTAAAAAAAGTGCAATGTTTTTTCGTTCTTACTTTGCGCTTTAGTACTTGCAGTCGACTATCGTTTGGACTTTTGGACATCTTTCCCGCGGGGCTTGACACATGGCAGGCTTCGGCTGTACTGAGTCGCTCGCTTTATTTTCCAGCCAATGCAATGTGCGGCCGGTTGCCTGTCGCTTACTGCTGATGCATTTTATTTATATTGCTTGCAACTCAGCTACTCGCTCGCCACTGTGGCAATTTACAACAGCAATTGCCGTCTGTCTGACTGACCCTACTTCTCATTGTAGCCACGCTCTTCAGTTGCCTGTTGTGCGCTTTTCATTTCTTATGTTTTTCTCATTGTCTTTTGCTCTTTTTGTTTCACTTCCATAGATATATTTAAATTTCGTTTTTATTTTCGGCGCATTCAAATGTCAACCGAGGCGAGTTCATAGATCATTGTATGTTGTTGTTGTTGTTGTTGCTGCAACTGACACTACAACCACTATTTTGCAAATATTGCCACTGTTTGTATTGCTCTGCTCCGCTCTGCTAGCGCCTGGCAACCAGCTCTCTACCACTTCTGCTGCCGAAATTTCAGTTGTAGTGCAAATTTTTTTATTCACTTATTTTACTACTAAATTTTTTTTTGCTTGTTTTTGTTTTCCATATCTCTTCGTTCTGCATGCAAACCTTTTCGCTTACTCCTTGCTCTTCTACGTTTTGTCACATTTTTTTAAGTTGAATTCCTTGCTGATATGACAATGCCGAGGACATCACTGCAACTACAACAATAACCAGCACAATAATAAAGTAGTTAAACAAGAAAAAACAACAAAATGTATGGAGACTTATGCAATTGTCAACAACTGTTTACCATAACATACAACAACACTTAGCTGCTTTAAACACTTTTGCGACTCTATATTTTTTGGATGCCACTGTGCATTTCGGTAATGAAAACATTAAATGTCATATGGAGATTTTCGATCCACTTTCAACTCATAACTAATAAAATTTTGCAATTTTGTGAGCACTACTTACATTTGGTAAAAGCTGTCAATGTCGAAAAAGCACTACAATAACTAAGTTTTAATGGTTTATGAAAATGGTTTATTTGTTTTATTTATGCTACTTACTTTAGTTTTCATTTCACATCCGTTTTAGTCTTCCATTATTTGCATTTGTGCTGAATTCCACATTTTTTTCTGTTATCATAGATGTCGGCGACAACATCTGTTGCCGGCTTATATGCTATCAATTTTCTATTACATAAAATTTTGTTTGTATTTACTCTTAAATTGGCTTTAATCCAGTTTGCATTTGGTTTAACAAGTTTTTTTGTGATTGAGTTAAGCTATAGTGAAAAGTAAATTGGCTACATTTGTTAGAAAAAACCTTTGTATGTATGTTACTGTAGGCAAAATGTTTCACATTTAAATGATTACATACTACATATAGGTACTGCAGGCTGTTCAATTTAGGTTCCATGTGCTGTGTGTGAGCATGCGTGTGAACGTGTGTTCGTTTGTCGGAAATTCCAACGTTTTGTATTTGAACTTGAAACATTTTCTTTACAGACAAAATATACCTACAAAAATCATTTTAATTTTGTGAGATTTTTTAATGTGCCATTAAATATGTGTATACAAGGGATGGCAGTCCCGAAATCCCGACTTTTCGGGATTTCATAGTAATGTTATGCATGAACCACGGAATACTTTTTTTAACTTTTTTTCAATCATTGTATGTTATATAGCTACAGCGCACGCTCAATAACGTGAACTAATTGAAACCAAGGCAGTTTACGTTAACAAAAGTGTTCACGTTTTGGAATGCCCAAAAAGACTACTACTGTGGGCAAAAAGTAAGGTGAATTTGGTTGTAAAATGAAAAATCTTTATTTATTCTTGTAAATCAATTTCATCCCCTTCAAAATAATCCCTTCTCGATGAAATACACTTATGCCAACGATTTTTCCAATCCCCGAAACATTGAGTTTTGGGAATAGCCAGAGGTCACACGGAGCCAAAGAAGGCGAATACGGTGGTTGCGGAATGATATGCGTGGAATTTTTGGCGAAATGGTCACGAAGAACGAGTGCAGTGTGAGACGGTGCATTATCGTGATGCAAAAACCAAGAGTTGTTGGCCCATAATTCTGGTCTTTTTAGTCGAATTGCTACACGTAAACGACGCATAACGCTCAAATAATATTCCTTATTAACAGTTTGGCCAGGTAGAAGGAATTCATAGTGCACCACACCACGAAAATCGAAAAAAACAGTCATCATGACCTTTATTTTTGAACGACTTTGACGTGCTCTTTTCGGTCTGGCCTCGCCTTTAGCACGATATTCGCTTGATTGGTCGGTTGTTTCAGGGTCGTAAGCATAAATCCAAGTCTCATCCCCCGTAATGATGCACTTGAGCTTGTCCTGATAGTCTGAAAGCATTGTTTCACACACATCAACGCGACGACTTTTTTCCAAGAAATTGAGAGTTTTCGGTACCAAACGAGATTTGACTTTTCGTAGGCCGAAATGGTCCTTCAAAATGGTTTTCACAGATCCTTCTGATATTCCGATCATATCAGTAAGGTCTTTAACAGTCAACCGACGATTTTTGAGCAGTAACTCCTTCACTTTATTGACGTGTTGGTTATCTGTTGACGTCGATGGTCGTCCGGAGCGCTCCAAGTCATCAACACGTTTTCGACCCTCTTTGAAGTCTTTGTACCACTTATAAACATTTTTCTGCGACATGGTCGAATCATCAAATGCCTCCTGCAACATGCTAAACGTTTCCGCAGCCGAAATTTCATTCCGCAAACAAAATTTGATGGCACTTCTCTGCTCCATCACATCAGACATTGTAGAAATCGAAAAATGCACTCTTGGTCGTTTGGTAAACACGAGCGTAAATATATTGCTGATAATGACATTCACATGAAAGCTGGCCCAAATGTTATCAACAGTGCTGCCAAGTCATGAAAAAAATAACTAGAGCGAAATTTTAAGCCGGCGAAGTTTAACAAATAAATTCACCTTACTTTTTGCCCACGGTAGTAAGTAAATATATTTTTTCACATGTAAATCTACATTTTATTTTTGTTTTAGTTACATATTAATTGAAAATTAAGTCATACGATAGTTTTATTTAAAGAAATCAGTCATATTTTTTTGTATCTTCTGTTTTTCCAAAACTTGAAACACAGCTTTTCCCTTAACCGTCTTAGCACACTTATATCATTTTGATCGACGTCTTCATGACCAGCCCATATTAACGCCTTGTTGAAAATTTCACCTGCTTCAGTCGGCTTAATTTTCTCCAGTTTCACTGGTACGCTGTCATCATCTGATTCGTCCTCTTGTTGATGATCGTCATCTGCATTGCCCTCCTCGATATCTTCGTTCCATTCATGAATGGCTGGTAACGTGAATACAATCTGAAATTTTTAATAAAAAAAGTTTTTTCAGTAATCCACATACATATCTTTGAGCATGTCTACGAACACGAACGAGCCTCACGATTTAAACTACTAAGGAGATCGCCGGTGTTGCTCATCAAGGTGCGAAGTTCAGCTTGCCATTTTTCTTTCAAAACCGCCAACGGAACATTATCTTCGGGATCATCATTGTTTACCGCAAAATTTAGAATACTGTTCCAACACTTAGCTAATTTTGCTTCACCAACACGAAACCAAGCCGCATCCAAAGGATTTGTAGCTGTTTTTAAATTAATTTTTTCAAAGACTCGAGCAAATCAGACTTTGCCGCTGCTATTGAAGCTAGAAGGCTGTTTCTGTAAGGCAAATTAATGATTTTTATTGCATTCTAATCCATCGGTTGAATGAGGGGAGTAACATTTAGTGGCATAAACATTGCCGAAATTTGCTCATTCGCCGTTATCAGTTCAGCTTCATTTGGGTAAGAAGGAGCGTTGTCGATTAGGAAGAGACCTTTAATTGGTAAGGTTTTCTCCTTTAAAAACGATGTAACCTTAAAAACCAACCAGTTAAATTTAAAAATTGGACAAAACTTAAAAAGAGTATTCACCTGTGGAAAAAATGACTCATGAAACCATTGCATGAAAATAGCCGCCGTCATCTAGGCGGATTTCGAGTTTTTATAATCTGAAAGTTTTTAAAGCAGCGAGGATTCTACGCCTTTCCAAATACCAAAAGCCTAAGCTTGTGGGATCCCATGACGTTTGAACAGCATAAAAACGTGATTCACTGCTTCTCGGACTTTAACCTTGAGGCTCTCTTCTCCAAACCTTACGCGTACGTTTTCTCTGACACGTTTTTCATGCAAAGACCAAAATATGAAAGAATATCTTAACAAAATTCTAAGTTGATATCTTAATTATTTTTTGAGTTATATTCGAAAGCGCGGAAAAAAATGTATTTCCAGAAAAAACGCGATTAAACTTTTCATTCTTATTCATCTGTCGTTCGACGCTCATCACTTCACTGACTTTATAGGGACTTTTTAGACTTTCTATTAAGCTTAAAACATTGAAAGATATTCTTTAGATTGCAAATGAATTTCTAAAGCAAAAAACAAAAAATAGAAAATTTTAAAGGCTCGAGGAGCTGGCCCTCTTAAGCCAGCATTGGGCTTTAGAGTCGAAAAAATCCACACTCAGCAGATTAATATTAATCTAAGTCTCTCGATTCGGTCGTAATTTAAATTCGTAGTAGCTTGGTGATAGGTAAAAACTACATAAACTTCTAAGCAGGCTTTACTCGATTTGGTCCACGAATGGTACTTTATTTCCAAAGTACCTTGCATGTCTTCCCTGCTTTCCCCAACTGCCAAATGGGGACTCGACCAATACCGGGCAGGTAACTGATTTAATAAAACACAAACGGTTAATTATTGTTCAATTTTTATTTTATCTCCTTCAAAGTAATCACCATTGGAGGTGATACACATGTGCCAACGTTTTTTCCAATCATCATAGCATTTCTGAAAGGCCGATTTCGGTATGGATTTCAGCTCCTTCTTCGAATTCTCTTTTATGACTTCAGTTGTCTCAAAATGTTTTCCACGGAGCGGCAACTTGAGCTTGGGAAACAGGAAAAAGTCACATGGAGCCATATCAGGCGAATACGGTGCTTGCGGAACGATATTAACATTATTTTTGTTCAAATAATCGCGAACAAGACATGATGTGTGAGCTGGTGCATTATCGTGATGCAAGAACCATGACTTGTTGTCCCACAATTCCTTTCTTTTAAGACGAATGTTCTCGCGCAAACGCTTTAAAACGTCTAAATAATATTCAGCGTTAACCGATTTTGCGATTTGTGCGATTTTCAAGCACAATTTCCTTACTTTTCCGATGTTTTCGTCGTTTACTGATGTTGCTGGACGACGTTCATGAGGCAAGTTTTCAACCGATGTACGGCCCTCTTTGAACGATTTGTACCACTGGAAAACACGTGCACGCGATAGAGCAGAGTCCCCATAGGTTGTCTGCATTATTTTTAAGGCGTCTGAAGCCGAAATTTTGTTGGAATAACAAAATTTCAAACAAATTCTTTGTTCAACTTGAATTTCCATCGTTAAATTCGAAGAACACACTCGAGCTTAACTTGTTTACAGTAGCACAGAAAACAAACTATGTGACATATCACGCTGAAATTTGCCATGTAAACTTATTACAGTCCTACCATCCAACAAAAAATATATTTTTGCCATATGTCATCCGCGGACCGTTTTATTGATAAAGTCTCGTTCATATTTGAGCAGAAGTATATATTATAAGTCTCAAAAGTAGAAATAGTAGTAGTAGAAGAAAAAGGCTTAGTTGAACGACCGGAAATATTTAAAAAAAAATTACAAGTAAATACTTTTACTGCAACTTTAACTATTATTATTTTTTTTATATGAAATTTAACTCTTCGTAGGCTTTCCGCAATTTTGCTATTTTCTAATTTAAATCCAATGAATTTGTTAAAAAATTATACATTTTCCTTTCATACAATAGCAGCTAACTTGTTGATAAAAAACTGAGCTTAATAAAAAATTCCATATGAATGTGTAGTAAAAAATTTTTCGTACTGTCTCTATGGCTTCGCCAATTTTGCCACAATTTTTGCCGCATTACCATCCCGCAGACCATAATTGACATTTCAGCCAGTTTTAATATTGAATTTAAGCAAAAACAATTGTAATGCAGATTTAAATCGTAGAACGAAATTGCGACACAATAAATTGCTATAATCCCATGTTAACATTTTTTAATGCAAACTACCAGCTGCGCCTATACAAATGAACATGTGAAGTGAGAGAGAATTAATGCACAGCATTTAAATGGAAAAAAGTGCATTTACTGAAAAAGGTGTGAGTTGAATTTATTGCAAATTCGGTAGTGGGCAAAAAGATGATAAAAAATTGAGATGAGCTTTAAGGGGTGTTCAAATTTTATTTTTATACGCGTACTGGAAAATGAAAACTTAATCAAGTTGTGGAAGTATGCTTAAGAATAAACTTCCAAGTACAGAATTTGCTATGCTTTTTTCTGTAATATTTCACCCAATAATATGCCATTTCGTTCTGTTTTTCACATGCACACATACACTGGTGGTCGCGTAATTAAGGCACTTACTTTTTTTACAGTATTCACAATATTTTTCACCTGAAATTTTTTTCGTTAATTTTTATAAAAGTATAGTTTATTGTATAACAAAAATTTAATGAACCAATGTTGGAAACTTTGTACAAAATTCACAAAAATTTAACAAGCTTGAAAAAATTATCATAAATACTTTTATATTTTTTAGTCGAATTTTTAAAAAACTTCTGAGCATGCAGTTTTATAGCACATTAAATTTTGGAGGTGAAAGTGCAAGTTTGAGGGAGCTGAAAAATTGCGATACTTCTTGAGATTTTTTTTTTTTTTTGAGCATTTCCTCTCAAATAAAGAATGTTAGTTTACATGGTTTGGCCATCCGTAGAAAAATTGTGAGAGTAACTTTGCCAGTTACGTCATAGAGAAATTGACAGCAGCAGGATGCCCGCGCATTTTACTCATATTTTTACGCTCTTCCAATCAGTCGTTGTTCAGATGACAGCGAAGTGAAGGTCGATAGATTGCAATGTTTCGTCATCCGTAGCAAAATTACATGTCTGTTCATTTCTTGAGTTAATTTATAGTCCTCCATGCCTTATCCGAAAAAGAGCTAGGAAAAATAATTGTTTTCGGGAACTTATAGCCACGTGTACACCCTGTATATTTTAACATCCATATATTATTGTTATACCTAATGCCAATTGCTTTCCCTTCATAATCTGTTTTGAATAAATACTAATTTCTTCACTGAATATATGACATAAATTTTTTTTTGTACTTTCAGTACTGCAAAAATACAAAATTATGGCGCCAAATAAATATTTATGCAGAAATTAAATGCGCAGAATGTCAATTTTGTTTTTTCTTGTTCACTCCACGCGGGAGCACAAAGCCTCGACAAGACTCAGTCTTGCGTAGGCTTCGTTAATCTATTTTGCTTTCTGGCAGGGTAGGTGATAAGCCTGCCGCTACCAGTTCTAAATAGTGGCAATGCCCACCTGTCGTTGCTTAGGAACAACGTCTTCTACTTGTTTAGAGCGCCATCTGTATTTCCGATTTTTCTGCCAGAAGGATCACACAGATGGTTGAGGACTTCGCTAAAATTTTGGTATGTCTGCGCAATTACCGCAATTGCCCGCTTCCTCTTGCTGGAGCCACTGATGCAATATGTATTTTTCTTTGTTTTTTGCTTGTTTTAGCAGCCACAATGCAAGTAATACACTGACTTTTTTGTGCGGGAGTAAGGATGGGAAGGGTAAGGCTTTTTAGGTTGTGGAATGAAGTTTTTTTTTATAAACTAGGAAAATAGGTAAGTTCGGAAAAGTGCGAGGACCGTGCTTTACGCGGGACTCGAACCCACAACCTCTGGGATGGCAGGAAAGTGCACTTACGCTAGATTACCAGGGCCAACTTTTATATTATTTTGAAAATACAGAGTTATAACCCAAGCGATTCAGGATATTTAGAATTTATTTCATAATTTTGTTTTAAATTTCACTCAAAAGAATAATGCATAATCTCTATTAGGTATGCAAACGGGAATTTCCACTCAAAATATGTTGGATCAGAATTTACAAAAAAGCAGAGGAATGAAATTCGAGCTTGAAAGATACTCTATTTTATTCGAAACTCTCTAATTAATTAAAATGTAATTTAATATAAACAAAAATATTCTGTTGTTCGCTTTAAACTCAATTCAGCATACAAAACCATAACAATTAGATAAAGTGAAATCAATACTATAAATGGAAATATCATAATTTGTGTATGTTTTGCATCTTCTGCCAATCAAACCATCTCCTCAAAAATCCAAAATTTCTTATACAAATGAAATGACCTTCATTGAGTTATGCTGCGTTGAGTAAACACTAATGTATTTTCGTGTTTTTGTTTTATTTTTATATTTTCTCCTGCCACTCCTTCTTCCTTAGCGTCTGCTAACAGCTGACAGCTGCCAATGTGCCAATTTTCGGTCTTACTGACCATTGAATATTGGCTGCTTTCACCTCAAAACCAACGTCAGCACTTTGAAAACATTTCGTCTATGCAATTCGATCGTTGAAATGATGTCACTGTGAGTGTGAGAGCCATAATGCCATTGTGGCAAGGCAACATTTTCTCAACAGCAGGGATTTTCTCAATCAAAGCAGTACATACAATAGCAAATGCTTGCGTTGGGATATTTAGCCTGGGCATTGCACAGCATCGCTTAAAGCTTAAGCATTGAACAGCTGAATGACAGACTTAGAATGAGTTTTGTTAATGACAGCAGCAGCAGCAGCAGTGCAGATTCACAGCAACAACATTGGTAACAATAACGCTATTGGTAACATGAGTCGCACAAAGCTCCTGCCATTGTCTAACGAAATTGGAACAACTATTAGTAGGTTGCACTTCACAAGTACATCCAATCCATTCTTTGGTTGCCTCCACCTCATTTGGGCGCTTGTCATCTTTCTGTTAGGAAATTTCTGACGGGTGTTGTAAATTGATGCGTTTAATTGTTACGCATGCAACGTCATTTGAATAACGACCTGTGTTAATGTTGAGCATTGCCACCGCCACCCCTTCCTTTTCTCTTATTTAGGTGCAAAGCAAAGTTGGAAATAGCAAACGATGTTGTTGTGTTATTCAAAACTTAATCTGAATATCTGTATTTGTATGTTGAGTGACGAAAGTCACAGCAAACAAAGGAAATCAAAAACAATAACCAACAGTACAACAAGAAAATGATTTCCACAAACTGTTAACCTGAAATAACAAAAACAAAACGGTTATAATGTACTGGTTACAGAAAGAGGGAAGCAGTAACGTAAATCAACATAATCGACTTTTTCAGAAAACTTATTCTGAATTCGTGATGTTTTGTTTGATGAACCTAACCACACATTTTTCTTGCTTTTTGTTGCTACTATTACAATTTTGAGATTGCCGTAGCCGAATCAGTTGGTGCGTGACTTCCATTCGGGTGCGCAGGTTCGAAACTCGGGGCATAAAACACCAAAATGATAGAGAAAGTTGTATCCAAAAGATCCTCCTCTAGAACGCGCTACCTTGATTCGGTAGCCTGAATTTGAGTTTTAAGGGAAGCACTCCAAAACATACACCTCCATCAACCTTCCAATCCAACTTCGAGCCATCCATAAGCATTAGGCCGGGTCGATTTGTGGGGAGGCAAAAAAATCGATCATTGCTCTGTGAAAATCATATTCTAGGGATCAAAATAAAAAACTTTGCCGAAGGAACCATACCTCTAAAACGAATTCTGATGTCCCCCAATTTGGATCGAACTTTTTAGTTTCTTTTCTATAACTCACTTAAATTAATTTCTTCATTTACATATGTTCTGACTAAATAAATTTCTTAAGAGAAAAAATAGATATTATTATAAATAAATAATAAATATTATTATAAATAAATAAAAATAAAGAAAAAACATAGCCATTTAGCTGATTTTTTCATGTAAAGGCCAAAAATGGTGATATTTTTAAATTGGGGGACATCAGAATTCGTTTTAGAGGTATGGTTCCTTCGGCAAAGTTTCTTATTTTGATCCCTAGAATACGATTTTCACAGAGCAATGAGCGATTTTTAAATCGACCCGCCCTAATAAGCATGCTCATCATTCCCTATCTTCAAGTGATGTACCCCGCTCACTCTTCCCTTAATGCAATATAAATGCAGAATGTCCCAATAGAACCGAGCAAGGAGGTACATTGATTAGTCATCATGGGGATGAACTCGAAGTTCCTGACTATAGTGAAATGCCCGTAACTGAGGTCCAGCTTATACACACAGCCTCTCAGCCTGATTGTGACACGTAGAGTTGCAGTTTAGCCTGCCACGTTGAGCATTGTGTTGAGTGCCAGAGAATAAGTATGTAGTTCGAAGCGCTCCACTAATTATTGTACAATGAGGGCAGACTTTTGCACTTTCACTAGGTTATTAACAAACGTCATCTTTTCTATCGAGTTCTATCGGACAATCACTCCATACAACAGGATTATATTTATTATAGTATAGTCAAAATATTACTCTTGACGAGAAACCACATCTTTTGCCAATGGCGCCCCTGCATCCATACAAGGCGACTGTTGCCTTCCTAATACTCTGCTCAATAATAGGCTTCTACGGTCGCTTTCTGTTTAAGATTATACCTACGTACTTCATCCCTTAAGAAAATAGTTTATATAATATTAAAAATATTTCCTCAAAAATTAAGTTTGGCAAATAATTTGGCCCAATTTGGCTATTATATTGTATGTCAGTTTAAAGCGTCTTTTGTTTATGAATAAATTAGTGAATGTAGCTGCCTGGACTCTGTCCTACGAAGACGACTTCGGTTCAGTTTTGTATCACTGTTTCGGACCGAATTACTTCTCAAATAATCTGCAATATATTAGTTTCCACGTCACCATTCGGCGAGATTTTTTAGCGAAGGCCATGGGCTGGATGGTGTTCATGGAGAGTCTAAGATAAAGATCTTGTCCTAGGGCGTCAGATGGTTATGGCTTATGCCGTGAGTTCTGTTTCTATAGGCAAATTGCAAGCAATGGCACTAGTTTCATTGCATTCACCTCTTTTTCAGTAAGTATATACTAATCTTAAAATACAGCTGTTAAAATTTCATGATATTCTATTCATTAGTTCGTGAGTTATTGTGCTAAGGGTGACGCTACTTTTGTTATTTTCAGAACAATGGATCAAAAATAATTCCGTATTTTAATTTCACACTGCTTCTTGATGGAAAAAATACCGTTCAAGCAAAGCAATTACTTGAAAAGTGTTATGGCAATTCCGCTCCATCAGAAACAACAATAAAACAATGGTTTGCTGACTTCAAACGTGGTCGTAGAGGCACCACGCAGTGAACTTCCAAATGTGGCGGTAACTCCAGAAAACATCAAATAATCCACAAAATCGTTTTAAATTATCGAAATTGAAGTTGCGTTGGTGGGTGCCGCTTTTGCTCACTGTTGACCAAAAACAAAAACGTGTTAATGATTCTGAGCAGTGTTTGACCATGTTTAAATGTAATGAACCGGAATTTCGCATCCACATGTGACAATAGATGAAACATGGATCCAACACATCACCCCGGAATCAAAACGATCGTCATCTGAGTGGCCAGAAAATGGTGAACCTCGTTCAACGCGCACAAAAACACATCAATCGGCTGGAAAGGTTATGACCTCGGTATTATGGGATGTGCGTGGTGTAATATTCATCGAATATTTTGAGAAGGGGCATGTCATGAACAAAAAATATTATATAGCATTATTGGAGCAAAAACAATCAAAACAATGGCATAGCTACATGAATGGACGAATTGCTTCCACATCCACCATATTCGACAGATTTGACTCCCAGCGACTATTGGCTGTTCGCAGACCCATAAACAGGCACACCCGTAAGAAATTTCGCTCGAATGAATAGGTTATCGCTGAAGCCCTGGCCTATTTTGAGGCAAAAGATAAATCGTTCTACAAAAGTAGTAGTGAAATTTTAGAGCGACGCTGGAATGATTGCGTTGTTGTTGATAGAAATTACGTTGATGAATAAACCTAAAAAAGCTTGTTTTTCTTGTTAGATCCAGGAATTTTCAGCCCAGTCTGCATTACTTAACTTTTCCTTGTGTACTCTTCCTTCCAATCTCTAAAAAGGTAGAAAATAGAGTAAGGTACCGAGTTCCTCCTCAGGTATTGCAAGGTAGACGCACTTTTGATTGAGACCGATCGAACGCTCAAGTTTAGAAAACGAGCTACTATCCACGCTTCTTCCACCACAATAGGCTTAACTCTTTCTGCAAATTTCATGGAAAACCCCGTATCTTTCTGCTGGAATGGTGGATTCCGCGTCAACTCAGTGAGCGCTGGGCAAGTACACAAACTAACAAAGGCCACTAGATGCTTCGGGTCGCGGATAAATTGAAGGCACTCGGGGGAACTTCCTAGGCTAACAAAAGCCGGGGCTAACACATTTTGTAAGTGTCTTTTCTGAACATTATACGTGAGGTATGTACGCGGTGAGACTTAAAATTACTTTGAGTCCTTTCTGCGGCAGCTGTCTGGACAGTGGCGGATTTACACTAAGTGCCAACGGTGCCTGCGCACAGGGCGGCAGATTCTAGAAGGGCGGCAAAACTAGGAGAAGAAAATTGAAAAAAAAAAAATTATACTCGAGGAGCGGCGGCTATTAAGGGCCACCTTAGGGGAAACGCTTATGGAGAAAATAAGAAGCTAATCTCGGATTAGTTTCTAACAGTCAGTGAAAGTTTAGTCATTCATCTATGCGAGAAATAATTGTATATTAAGAATATAAAAGTTAATTTCTGAACGTTAATTATACGTTCCTAAAAAAGTGTTTTGGCCCACATTATCCGACAGTGTCGGAAATTGTGGGAAACCAAACCTTTTATTTAAAAACGTTAATTTAATGTATAAAATAACATTTTTACTTAAATTACGTAAAATCTCTCGAATGCATTAGTGTGTATGAAAAAATGAAGTATTTCTTTTCATATATAATATTATAAATAAATATGATTCGAGTGACAAAAACTGTTTTTTTGAGAATTACTTATTAAACAATGTTGATTCATGATAATTGTTGTAATTAGTAGTTTGTTTGCAGTTCCATCTTCAGAAACCTTCGTACACACAGAAATAATCGTTATCTATGGTTATATAATACGTGGCCCACAATACCCGCCAGAGCGATTTTATTCATTGACTTCTTTAGGCCATAAAAATGAATTTTATTCGCAATAACAAAAATATTTCGAAGTTGGAGAGAGTGCGGTTAGCGCAAATGTGGCGCAGGAAAAAATACATCACTCATTCGATTTTGTATTGTATATTAAATTGTTAAAAACCGACAGTTCTTCTAAAACAAAGTTAGAAAGCAGGTGCATACAGTAAAACCATTCAAATACTTTTTTATTGACAAATGTTCTTAATAATACATAGATAACCGTATTGATGTAACAAAATATTTTGTCTACTATGGCAAAATCATTGAAACTCCGATCTTATTCGAGGAAGATGTAACTGAGAATGCTATAACGAGACAAGAAGCTAGAGTACTGAGGATTCCACTAGAGAGACTTGAGATAACATTCATGCACATTCTTTGGCATTTTTTACTATCACGATTCCACGCGGTTAGTAAAAGATTACAGAAAGTTGAAATCAACATTACTGATGTAGTTAATGACTATCGTGGACTAATAAAAGTAGCAGCAGATACAAGAATATCAGACGACTGTTTCGAGAAAAAGAAAAAGAAAGTTACAAGCTGTCGAATCAAGAGATAAATACCTTCAATATCATACTAGACAACGTTGATTCAGAATTAAGAAAGAGAAACCAAGCATATGAAAGGTTATACGAGAAATTTTTAGTGATTACTAATTTTGGAGGTTTGAATTTCAAAGAGCTTCGTGAAAGATCGGAATATTTGAGAAAAGCTTATACTTCAGACCTTGAGATGTCATTCACTGTCGAAATGATTCATTTTCACGCGTACTGTTCTGAACGAAAAATAGAACGTAACTCGCCATCTGACCTTCTGAAACTTCTGCGGACGAACGAGTTATACACTGAGTTTCCAAATGTGGAGATAGCATATCGAATATTTAACACATTAGCGTCAACAAACTGCAGCGCAGAACGTTCATTTTCATGTCTGAATAGAGTAAAAAATCATTTGCGTTCAACAATGTCTGAAAACCGCCTGAATAGTTTGGCTCTACTGTGCATTGAGTCTGATTTACTTGAACGCTTGAATTGTGACAATTTAATACACCAGTTTGCAGTACGAAAAGCCAGACGTGTTCGCATTTAAGGTGATGTGTAAAAATTTGATCTCATAAAAGCAATCATTCCTGTTTTTTGCTCATCTAATAAATATTGATAATATGTTTAAGTAAGTATGCTGTTATATAGACTCAATTGGATTCTATTTTTTAAGATGTACTACTATATTTTATGCTATTTATTACATTTTCCTGGCACTTAATTTATAATTAAACAATAAAAATTTTGTTCAACAATAAAAATTGAAATATATCAAATATTATTCTATAATCTGTTAATTGATGCATAAAACTATCCAAAATTTGTTTTGTTACACCTGTTTATTGTATAACGACTATTTTTTGTACTATAATACAAACACGCACACACAAATTTAAAAAATTACGGCGGCATTCTTAATGGTGCACAGGGCGGCATTTTGTGTAAATCCGGCACTGTGTCTGGAGGCTGTAGTGGAATTATCTCAGTACCTTTGTGTTGGTTATCCAGCTCCCATTCGTCTAAGATTTAGATATTTTGACTCGGAATTTTTTTCTATACCTGCGAGTACGATAGGTTTAGATATTAGCCGCCTGAAGAATTTCGGCTGCAAAATCTGCGTCTGCAAGCCTCTTCGGTATATTTTTGCAAAATATTAATTTGGGGAAAAAACAAATCCATTATTTTCTCGATAGATGGCTGTAGTGATCGTTATCTCGTAAAATATGGATCAATATGGACAGTTTGACATTTCAGATTAAAAAATTATTTTCCTGTTTTTTATTTGCTCCATTCAGTTGTGATTTTCAGAGTGTTAACAATGCAAGTCAACAAAGAGAAAGTTCGGTACATTTTAAAGTTTTTCTTTGACAAAGTCGAAAATGCGGTCCAGGTCGCTGAAAATGTGAATGGTGCTTATTTTGCCGATACTGTAACAGCTAATTACACAGTCGATAAAATCCCAGAAATAGTAGAAGTTGACCGGCATACTAATAGTCGTGACATCGCCCAGTAGCTAAAAATCGTCCACAACCATAAACAAATTTTAAACCATTTGCGCAAAATAAAAAATAAAAATAATAGATTTATTTTTCCCCAAACTAATATCACAACAAAGTATCATACAAAGATTTTCACGAAATCACTCCAAGGTGACTTATTGCAATGAGCAACGTAAAGTTAAAAATAATGTGTGAAATGTGAGTGTGTGAAAATTCTTCAACAAAGTTCTTAATCTACATACTTGTAATCGTCGGCTCGCATCGCTATTTATAGCAAATTTTATGCGCAAAACCCTTAAAACAGTTATTCAAAGAAAAATAGATAAATTAAGCGCAAAAATGAAAAGGAAAGAATGAAACAAAATAAAAACCTCCGAAAAGAGGAAACAACTTAAAAAGTTTGATTCATAAAATTAACGATTTCCATTGTCTGCTGAGCGGCAAACTTCAACCACTTCTTCACCATTAAAAAACAAAAAACAAAAATAAAAAATAAAAAAGTAAAAAAAGCAGTGCGAACGATAAAAACTGCTTTTGAAAGTGAATCAAAGAAAGCCAAAAAGGAATAACTTACTAGAAGATAAAAACTACGATCAAAATGTGTTAGAACGAATGAGGGCATTCAAACAAATTGTTACAGCAAATTATTCAAGAAAAAGTTCACTTGTTCTCTGCACCCACACATATACGTATAACTGCATGCATACATAAAAACAAGCTTACTTAAGTAAACATTTGTTTCCTTGTATTTTTACGCATAATTTGCCACTTGTTATAATATAGCACATACTTTTGGCTGAACCCTCGAAAAGCTTGTACTCATACTCACACACACTCTCTTACTTGGATTGTGTAGTGGAATGACCGCTGCAGAAAAACTTTCGCGAATTAAACAAATTATTATGCTTTTGGGCATTTTCGGATGCTTCATTGAATTGAAGTTGTTGAAAGTGAGCAATAATGGCAAAGAAAAAATAGAATACTAACGGTACAAAAGTATTATTGTTATTAAGTTAAGGCAATTTTGCTGCGCGTGAGAAAAAATGCGTCTGTATTTGAATTAAGAAACTTTATTTGCACTTGATGGTCGTAGGCGATAGCGCTTAGCAGCAGCTGTGCCAGTTGACCCCGTTTTTAAGAGGTTAAGATTAGAGCGAGATTATTAAGGGATTAGTGGTAGAGAGAGGGCGAAATCTTTCAGGGGTGAGAGCGAGGAGAATTGGGCACAATCTGTAAAGAAATGGAAGATAAAATTAAGAAATTCGTATTTATACAGAATTTTTTATTTATTTTCAGAACGAAATAAAAGACAAATGATGGCTTAATATCACAGCTTCGGGAATATAAAAAAATATTAATACAGTGGGTAATATAAATAAAAGTATATTTTTGAATTTTGGTGTATCTCCTATATACTTATATATACGAGGAGGGTTCAATAAGTAGCCGTGATAGAAATGAAGACACCATTTAAAAAAAAATAATTTTGGTGTTATAATAAGAAATCCGTTATTTTTCAGTATTTGGCTTCAATAAACTGTATCTCCTATATACTTACATATATATACCAGGGGGTTCAATAAGTACCCGTGTTAGCAAAGAAGACACGAAATTTTTTTATGTTTCAACATAATCCCCTTTTAGAAAGATACACTTCTCCCAACGCACCGGCCATTTTTTTAACCCCTCCAAAAAATAGGATTTGTCGAACTCTCCAAAATACGCCTCTGTCTCGGGGATGACTTTCTCGTTTGAACTAAATTTTTTCTCGCGAGCCATTTCTTAATGTTAGGGAACAAGAAAAGTCGCAGGGAGTCAGATTGGGTGAATACAGGGTGCGCGGTAGCAATTCATGCAGTTTGGCGGCGACAACTCCGGCTGAATTTGCTGGTGCGTTGTCGTGGTGAAACAGCACCTTCCTTTCCGCCAAATGCGGTCGTGTCTCCTTCAATTTTTTTGGGAAAGTGGTCTAATAACTCACTGTAGTATTTTCCAGTGATTGTTCTTCATTTTTCTAAAAAGTCCATGAGGATTACCCCGGTCGCATCGCAAAAAACACGTCGCCATGACCTTTCCGGCTGATGGGACTGTCTTCGCCTTCTTTGGAGCAGATTTACCGGGAGAAATCAATTGGTCTCGATGCAAAAATTCCTTCGAATCTCGCTTAAATTGCTCCAAATACTGCCCCGAAGTTAACAGCCGCTTCGGCTTGTTGTTGCTTGTGAGCAATCGCGGCTCCCGTCTGGTCGTCAATTTTTTCTTCGCCAATTAAAATATTAATTGCCTTTCCGGCCGACTCACCTATGACCTTTGTTACTTCGCGCACTTTCGTTCGTCGATCAGCGAGAATCATATCGTGTACTTTTTGAATGATTTCCTCGATAACCACGTCTGCCGGGAGTTCTGGTCGCTCGTCATCAAAAACGGGTGTTCGCCCACGTTTAAATTCGTTAAACCAATATCTAACTGTGGTCATAGATAGCAAAGCGTCCCCATAGACAGCATCAAACTTTGCTTTTATCTCTCCGCATTTTTCCCCTTCCAAAACCAAAAAGCGAATTGCCGAACGATACTGCTCTTTTTCCGTCTTAGCGAAAATCACGTCTCACTCGAATAGCTCCCAAATCCAAACTAAACTATCAGTCAGCCGGAAATTTGTTTTGCCGTCGTTTGATAGATGGTAAAACGCGTTGCGAATACCAGTTTCGCTCAGCAATGCCATCTGTCATCAAACACGAGCACTTATTGCACCGCCCTCGTATAATTATTCCTTTTAGCATTCAGTCACTAGTGGCTTCAATAATCAGTTAAATGTAGATTAGACTATGCTACTTGAGCTGGCAGCCCAGATGTGTGGACAAACCATCCTGTTTAACAGCCTTTAGTTCCTAACTTGGAGGCAGACGCCTGCTAAAAAGACTTCAGGATTAAAAGATGTCGGAGTAGAAGGCTACATCGTTTACCTGTTAGTTCATTCTCTACAATCCGTATAGCACAATCCTACTCCATCATCTGTCTGACCCAAGAACCCCAATAAGTCGTGGTGGCTCGGAACAGATATCCTCCGTCAGGTTTAGCCCATGAATATACATGATTTTCCAGGATGTGGCGCTTGACGCCAGAGGCGGAGAATTAGGCCTTTGGTGAGATTCTGCTCCAGGTCCTTTCAGTGACCGCGTGCACTACGAGGTTCGATTGCTAACTATCTCTACCGTCAACTCTACATGCCATTAGGAAAATAACATTTCGTCCTTTCTAATTATCTATGTTTGAAACAGTTTTTGATTACTTGACTCAGTATTGTTTGAGCGCGCGTCAAACATCACGTGGGCGTAAAAATACCCTATGGAATTGAAAACGAAAGCATCACGGGAATCTATAGACTGACGCGTAAGTTAATTCGTAGAGGAAGATGCAATACTAACTGTTTTTGGATTGCAATGAAGGGCCTTTTTCCCACCACGCGACTGAGGGCGGTTAATCAGGGGAACTATTATTGACAAGCCAAATTTTAAAATTTGGTACACAAAAAACTAAGATTTAGATGCATTGCGAGTAAAAAATTTATGTGTTGATAATTATCCATAGCACTGTATAACTATCAGCGGGCGCAAAATTAATCATCCTATCGGAAAATTTATAATACTTGCAAATGGTGTCGTACATCAATCATATTTGGAGGTTGAAATAAAGATTTCTATCACTCAAAACCATGGTTTTTTGTACAGGGTAGGCCATTTAAAGCGGGCCCATTTGTTTCTGAAAAAAAACATTGAAAAAAACATTTTTTTTTGTGTTGATATGAAAAATCATTTATTTTGATTCAAGGAGATTTGTTCCAGCTAGTTTTTGAAAATGATATCCTTCAAATGTTTGCCTCTGGCCTTGATGGCCAAATGTGTCCTTTTTTCGGCGTTTTCCATCGTTTTGGCCAATATTTCGGCCGGTATGGCGGCGATTTCGCGTCGGATATTGTTTTTAAGTTGAGTTAGAGTCCTTGGCTTGTTGATGTATACCTTGGATTTCAGATAACCCCACAAATAAAAGTCCGGTGGCGTCAAATCTGGTGATCTCGGTGGCCACGGAAAATCACCATTTTTCGAAATCAACCTTCCAGGGAACAATGGCTTCAAAAAATCGATTGTTCGGGTAATCAGCCGGGTTTAATTTTTGTGCCATTTGAATTTTGTACGGAAACATTTTCAAATCGATGCGAATTATGCGCCTGAGTGTTGTCCTGGCGATGCCTAATTCCTGAGAACGACGATAACTCGATGTTCGCGGAGCCTCCTCAACACTGGCTCGTACAGCCTCGATATTTTCAGCAGAACGTCGTGTACGTTGTCTGGATGCGTGGCTGCTATTGCTGAGACTACCGTGGTTAATAAATTTTGCGTATAAACGCTGTAAAGTGCTTTTGGATGGCGCACTTTTAACTTTATTTTTTTTTAAACGCACGTTGAGTTTTCACAATTGAGAAGTTATTTTGGATGTAAAGCTGAATTATTTCAGCGCGTTCTTTTGGAGTGTACTGCTCCATGGTAAAAATTGTCTTGGACTGACGCTTCCAACGCGCTATGTCATTA
Organism: Anastrepha fraterculus; assembly: GCA_037575425.1. Taxonomy (NCBI): domain Eukaryota; kingdom Metazoa; phylum Arthropoda; class Insecta; order Diptera; family Tephritidae; genus Anastrepha; species Anastrepha fraterculus. The sequence goes on along the minus strand of JAYXIM010031820.1, from coordinate 86,064 downwards.
GTCGATCTGACGTTCCTGTCAAAAGTTATAGGGTTGCCAGATGGGCCCGCTTTAAATGGCCTACCCTGTATTTGGTAAAAAAATCATTCAAAGTTGTTAGATGAATAATTTTGTCCACCTTATATGTAGACGGCTTTTAATTGCAAATATGTTTATGAGCTTAGTCAATTAACACCACACCTCTTTCCCTTTAAAATATTTAAAAATCACGTTCATCCTATTGGAAGCTGGATTCTAAGCTAAGGAAGTTAGTTTTCTATTTTCCCCTATTTTTATTTAGTAACTTTCGCTTTTTTCATTACCTTAAAGCGTTTCTTTTTGGGTAAGCCAGATAAAGCTGCTTGCTCGCTGATATTTAAGCTGTCATTGTGACCCTTGTTAACTCGAATGGACAAAGCCAATTTAATACAAAAGCTGTCGAAAACTTTAACTGAGCTTTTCTTCTACTCCAACCCTAATCAGCGATCAGTCATCAATGATTGTAAAAAGAGTCAATGAAACTGTGCTATAATCTAGATTTAATTTAAAAGTGGCAAAGCAATTTCCGTTGTCAAACTAACAGTTTCGCATATTGAGTTGTAGTAAATAAAAATTAAATTTTTTCTCTGCCTTCGTATACCTAAAAAGTTTTACTTTTCCATTCATCGGAATAATCGTTTACGAGTATATTTAAAGTTCTACTACACTTAATACTTTCCGCATGACAACCACTACAAAATTTGTTGTGGCATACACACGTACACTCAATTTAAATATGAATATGCAATAGTATATTAATAAATGTAAGAGCGTATAATAAGCACGAAAAGGCGAACAGCTGCTTCTGCTGCAAGCAAAATCCTTGAAATTTTGCAGTTTTGCCATAAGAAAGCGCAACTTGCAAAACTCAGCCAACTCAGCATGCCTTTGTATGTACATATGTATGTGAAACCTTATTAAATGTCGGCATGCACAATACAAACACCCTGCAGTAAAAAATTAAAATACTCAGCGAATAAGTACATATTTAATGGCATAAGCCAGACTAGTGCGGAAGTGACTAGAATTGTACCAGTTACAAACTGCCGACTTAGAAGAGCATGGAAATAAACTATGATTCTATTACTATACATACGAATGATGGCAGTGTTAAGGAAGCTTGAATAAAGTCAATCATTTGCTTTTGTTTTGTCCGCTATGAATTAGTTCAACTCAATCAATATAACTTTCAAACTTCCAAAGCAGTGAACTCATCTCCCTCATGAAAACTCAATGGCCCGATATCAGGTTACAGGAACATCAAGGGTAGCGAGAAGGCAGATGAGGTCGCTAGGTTAGGATGCTGCTTAAGATCGGCTGAAACAGAACTAGTAGAAATTCCGTTCAGCTGGATTAAGACGGAATCAAACTCTCTAGGCGGGCACGGTAGCCAAATGGGTTGGCGAATGACTACCATTCGGTTCGAGTCTCCCTGCATGAAACCTCAAAATGATAGAAACAGTTTTTTTATAATAGCGGTCGCCCCTCGCCAGGCAATGCCAAACCTCCGAGTGCATATCTACGAAAAAGATCCTCATAAAAAATCATCAGCCGTTCGGAGTCGGCATAAAACTATAGTGCTCAAGAAGCAACCAACTTTGTTCTGGAAAATCGGTGGAGAGGCAGATATGTATGTGTCTGCAGCGACAGCCAAGTTGCGCTAATGGCCTAAAACGCCTTCCAACCACTTTAAGGGTAGTTGGGTACTGTAAATCTAGGCTGAACTATGCCAGTAAACATAATATCCTGATGCCTACACGAGGCTATCGCGGGCAACGAGGCATCTAAATCTTTAGCTAGAAAAGAAGAAATTGCTCCCAGAGCCCATTCTGTCACTTCGTTTTGCAGCCATCAAATCCACGGTTAGCAAATTGGTTCCTTCAACTCATAAGCGAGCGTGGCAGGCTAAGAGTGGCTGCAGAGGGACAAAACTGATGTTACCGACGACCGACTGTCGCAGATCCTCCTTTCCTCATTAAGCAGACGGGACTGTGGGCAGTTGATTGGGCTGATGACGGGCCACTTTCTGTGGGCAAAGCACATGGAAAACGTAGGCATCTCAGACAGTGCACTTTGCCCAGCATGTGGAGCGGAGGATAAGATGGAGGACCACTTTGTACGGTTCACTAGACAGGGCTAGTACTACTAGACCGGACAGTATTTAGACAGTCAATAAACGACATCCACCGGGAGACCGTCACCACCTTCATGAACTCCCGTCCTGTGAATGCCGTAATCGGAGTCCAACCACCACCTATCGCAGATGAAGAGCTCCAACGTTCTGGATACTGTAGCAGCTTAAACTCCTACTTATCCAGAATCGACCCTGACATACCAAACACATGTCCGGCATGTGAAGGTACCCTGCACGACACTAACCACCTCTTCACATGCCCCCTCAAACCGACTCATCTAACCCCCCTCTCCCTCTGGACCCAACCTGTCGAAACAGCATGTTTCCTGGGCCTACCCCTAGATGAGCTAGACGAAGACGGCCGGTGATATACCTACACTGACAGGGCTACCTATGCTGTTAAAACAACAACAACATGGAGGACCACTTTCTATGGGTCTGCCCGGCCTTCACTTAAATCAGGTCTTTGGCACTGATGTTTAAAGCAGCGGTCAGCTTGGCACCACAAGATCTACTCAGATTTCTTCGGAGGTTGAGTAGATTTAAAGAAAATTAAAAAGAGAATACGAGGCAGTGCAATGGGCTTTATGTTGTCTGAGTGATGTACTTGCTATTAGTCCCAACAAACAAACAAAAAAAACTATTTCGGGGGTAAAGGAAACTCTTGTTGTCTATCTTTGCAATTATTCGAGCAAGATTATGAGCTTTGGGCAAACCATTCCTTAACAACATTCATCAAATTCCATGGTTGAAACTTAGGTGTCTTATTTTCTTCTTTGACACAACTAAGTGGCTATCCGAAAAAACATTCTTGGAAACCCAACCACCAAAACAGAAGAGAATTGTGAAATTAAAACCGCTTTCCCGGTTCACGAAACACAGCCACTCAAACAACAACAATAACTTGAACTAGTTCATTAACTAGTATCACACTGGTGCATGAGCTTACTACTTCGTTAACTGGTAGAATGCTGATGCATAGGGCATCATTTCGTAGAGCATCGCCATTTTCAAATTAGCAGCTGCCAGCATTGAAAGCAGATAGCAAGCGAACTACTTCAACTGCAAAGCAAAATGTGAGCAAAGCAGTTGAGAACTAAGAGGTTTGACTACATGATATGTAGCATTTAGATACGATGATGAATTCTAATGCTTTGGCATGCATCTGGTTGCAAGTGAGTACCGCCGCTAATAGCTGCTCTTATAGACAGGTATGCTGCTGTATGAACGCACAACTTGCTTTACTTTTTGTTACTGAAAATTTTCAACGTAAATATTCGTGTTGCATTTCCTAATTTAAGGCAGATTAGATATTCTGCTAATTCGGTTAATAAGTTTTGATTTTGATATTCATGATATTCATTATAAGCGATTCAGTAAAGTGTTCGGAAGGTAACAACGACCGAATGCACTCCAGTAGCGAAACAATCGGCGAAGTTTACAATTTGGAACTCATACAACCAGATCGTTGGCTGCGAAAATAATTATGTATTGCCACTACCTCTTAAGACACTGAAGTCACTACATGAATTTGGTATCAGGGAGTGCTCATATGACTTCATCGCATTAAACAGAATTTTCGTTTAAATGGAATGGAATAGTTTACTGCGGAAATGAAAAAAAATACTTATTTTTTGCTTAAAATATGACCTAATACCTTAAAAATGATTAACTCAAAGGATTAAGATGGGAAAAATGTATACAAGTAAATAATACTATTTTGAGTTTTGACATTTACTTCTATACTTATATTGCCCTCTTGTTTTTGTTTATTTGTTTTGAAATGTTAATTGTGTGCGAAGAATTCTATTCTGCATTGAAGTGCGATTGATTTTTGCATATATTGGGTTGGGGAAAAAGAAATGTCGTATTTGTGATCGAAATTTGACGCGATCTTTTTTGCCTGGCGTTGTCGTACGTGATCCACTTTTCATCGCCAGTTACCATCCGCTTCAAAAATGGGTCAAGTTCGTTCCGTTTTAGCAGAGAATCGCAAGCGGTGATTCGGTCCAAGAGATTTTTTTGCGTCAACACGTGTGGCACCCAAACATCCAGCTTTTTTTGGAATCCAATCTTCTGCAAATGGTTCCAAACGGTTTTGTGGTATACACCTAGTTCCTGACTAATCGAGCGAATGCTCACATCCCGGTCTCTTTGGATAATTTCAACGGTTTTATCAGTACGGGGTGCATCTTCGACATCTACTACACCCGAACGAAATCGATCGAACCAACGCTGTGCTGTGCGAATCGTTACAGTATCAGGCCCATAAACTTCACAAATTTTTGCCGCCGCCTTCATTGCATTTTTACCTCTAAGGTAGTAAAAACGTAAAATGTGACGAATTTCTTGCTTGATGGACTCCATCTTTGACGCACTATAACTTAAGACTGAAACGTACGATCACAACACTGTCAAAGAGACACTTGTAGTACAGATTGTCGTCTTCAAATCGCCGTTTAGTGTGACCCGATGCAATAAGTGCAACCCAAGATATGTTTAAGTGTCGCGCTCAATTGACAAAATACGACATTACTTATTCCCCAACCTAATATTATTAAGTTTGAAATTGAAATGTTAGAAATTATATGCCTATTTCAAAGCTACCGTCTATTTCCAACATTTTTGAGCACACGGTCAATGAAAACGAAGATTTGTGGTTAAATCCTTAATTTGCCCAAATTAGCACGGGATTTGTGGCTAACAGATCTACAGTATCTAATCTGGCTGTTTTAGTGAATACTGCATTGATTATTTCTCGGCTAGTTTCCTGATCCACTATATTTACATTGACTTTTCGACAAAGTTTCTCATAAAGTCTTAATAGAAATATTAGCTTGTTTTGGCTTTTATTACTCTTTCCTACAATGGATAACCTATTATTTGTACAATAGACGTAGTGTTTTTGGATCGCTCTAATTTCTGTTATGATATCGAAGTTGTTTCTGTTTTGCTAAATATCTACTTTACGCTTATGACCCCAAGATCTTCTCAGTGATCAAGACTCAAGAGGATGCCATTTATATGTAAGCCGATATTGCCTTTAAAGCTTTTAAAACCCATACAAATTTTACTACTTCAAAATGTTTCTTCATGTTGGGCTTCAGCAGACGTAGTCCCATAAAATTCTGTGATCCGTCTACCATCAAATTACTTTATAGATCATTTGTTAGGTCTCCTTTAGAATATTAGGATAGCCAGAAAAGTGCCCCTCGTGAGAATACAAATCTTAGAAGGGTTTGTTTGATAATATTTGGCACCCGAGGTCCTACCTTAAACTATTTCCTTGCACACTCATCTGCTTTATTATTCCCCACAACACTATCCACTTTATGTCTGTACCCAATATAAACTAGCGATGAGCTATCAAGATGTTGCAATGATCTGCTATATTCCTGCACACAAATCAAGTAAAGAGCTTTGAGCCTAACTCGACTGTCTGCAACAAATATAAGTTTTGAATGAGCTAAGCACATCATGGCTTTAAACTTTGCCGTTATGCCTTTCGCATCGATTTCAGCCTGAAAAACCTCACAATCATTGAGAATTTTGTAAACTTCATTCCACTGGAGTTGCTTCAAGACGACAGCAACTTTACGCTGTTGCTGTGTCTGTTTTAGATCTGTTTTTTAGAGTCTTGTCATCGCATAGAAAGATATCAGATTTCGAGTCACTTCAGTTGGGAGAGTGGACTTTCAAGTTATGACCAAAGCCGTATACCGCGATCTGATAGTCACAACTTCTATAATCCTCTATATTCCCCCTCCGTATCTTATGGACTCATGATTTTTGTTCGACATGAGATCCATACTTCAGTAGAGTCTATCCAAAACAAACTGTAGTATTACAAGTATGATAGTTACATTATTTTCTATTTTTGGAATATGTAGACAATAACTGCATTCCGGCTCTTATTCCAACTGTCCCTTCTTGAATTGTATCTGGTGCTAACCAACAACAGAATTTTAACTGTTGTGACTTGTGACTAAAAATATTCCTCAATGGATGTCGACAAATCCTCATCAGATTTAGTAAGAAATTGTCCAGGTTTAGCGCACTGTTCTTTGATTAGTACAATAAATTTGAACGATTTTATACAATAAAACGATTTTATAGAATAGAATGAAGAATAATATTTTTTCAAACTTTTCTGAAAGTAAATACCGAAAAAGTGGACTTACTAAACCAAAGAATAATTTTCTAGAATATTTCAATCTTCTAATAACTTCCCAATTTTGAGAGTTTTCTTGAGGTAAGAGTCAAAACGATTCTTTTAGGTGAGAGCTAATGGGTTAAAATGTTCTACGAAAATATTTTCCGCGAAATTTTTAAGTACATGTCTTCAATTTTGTTCACACCTATAATTTAACCATTGTTTCCACTTCCACTGAAAACAACTTAGGCCGGAATATCAAAACTTTAGTAAACCGTTTAAAATCTAAGCTCACTTTTCTAAATCCATTTAGCGCTTACACCCTTTATTCGGTGTTTGGCCATATATGGATGTAGTACCATATATGGAGGGGCCTACAGTTTTATGCCCGCTCCGAATGGAGTCGCTCTGCACGGTTTTTTATGAAGAGGTTTTTTCATGGCAGAATTACATTCAGAGGTTTGGTATTACTTGCTGAGGGACGATGCTATTAGATAAAAACTTTCGCTCATTTAATGTTTCATGCCTGTGTAAGAGTATATCAACAAAGTCTCAGCTGATTTCATTGTTGAACTGTGCAATTGTCCTTAGAACATTTTATTATTATTTCGGTTGTTTCAGGTGCTCGAAATATGCGTCTTGGTCAGAAAATGAAATTCAATCATGAACACTTTCGTGCTATGATTTTCTCTGACTTTTAACGGGAATTAAACAAACAACTGTCAGCTGATCAACTCGTTTTAACTTTAGCTGTTGAAGCGCTATCTCGATCTACCTCGCTTTGCTGATTTTTCACTAGAACGAATTTCTCTCCGCAGACTGACTTTCGTGAAGGTTGTGCAAAATCGATTCTTGTGCCCGAAGAGAATCAATGCTGTGCATCAAGAGATATTGCAAGATCATCATGTGCCGGCGACATATAATGAGATGAAGTCATGCTTGGGTATTAAATAGTTCCACTTGCATATATTCAATATTGCATGATCATTTGGTTGTTAGAAAAATGTTTTCAGGTGGGATCAAGGATGATGAATTACCAGGTTTGGCAAATCTGATATGGTCAAAAATAAAATTGTGTGAGCAACTTCGGCTGCCATGTCACCGGGTACTCGGCAACCGAATTCTGCTCGCTCATTTCACAAGTATTCACACACTCGTACAATCATTCGTTGTTCAGACGGCAACAAATTAACATGGGCAAGGATGTGCTGATCTTTTTCATATATCACCAACACAATCTCAGTTTGTTTTTTGTAAACAAACCGCTCTTCTGACCCCAGTAACGTCAGCCAATAAGCTTATTCTTTCTGATCTTGGCCACATCTTTTAAATTATTTTCATCATGGGTCGGATATCGCATAAGCTGACAATCCTCGGAAAATTACTCATATCGATTAGTGCAAAGTGTAGTGGAAATTTTTTTTAAACTCATGCCACCGTCTATTGATCTTCCTAGACAATACTTGAAGTATTATAAAGTCATTTTCGAATAAGTAGAAATCTTCAAAGTATATTCGCAGAATCTCAGCCCATCAATTAGTTTTTTTTTTTTTGCAATATTTACATTAAGGTTAATTGTTGTGAATTCTCAAAAAAACAAAAAACTAATAACATAATTTTTTCAATAAATAAATAGATTTAACTTCAGTGCGATACGAAAATCGAAATTAATGCTCATAAGTCATTAATACCGAAAATCATTGCAAATTTACCCAGATATAAGTTATAAAATACAGATATGAGCCAAAATAAAATAAAGGCTACAATAATGCATTTTATTTATTTCTGATTTCACGCACGATTGTGTTGAACAAAGTATGCTACACACACACACACACACATGCATATGCATATGAAAACATAATAAACACATTTCACGCTCCTTTCACATCCACAAAGTAGCTTAATCAATGCGTTCAAATGTCACTGGCATAAAACCCAATCGAAATGACAAATGCGCCTGGCATTTCCCCCACTCACACAAGCTTACAATCAATTGATTTGATAGCGGATTTGTCATATGTTCATATAGCGCATTTCCCACAAATACAAATGTGAGCACAATCGTGTACGAGTTTGCGTATGATAAAAGGATTTTTTATATGAAAAAACTGGTATGTGGTATCCTAGGTGTATTTATTGTCGAACGTAGTTGGTATTGTGTGCGGTCATGAGGACACATTGCGCTGACAGGCTGAATGCGATATTTGACAGTTGCTATGCACAAAACGGGCGATATGTCAAATGATATGCAGCAGGCTTGCAGAGTTAAGGAAAAATGGCAAATGCAAAATGTGCGAAGAGAAAAAATGTTCACAATAGTGGGTACAAAAATCAATGAGGGAAATGCAGCTGCATTAAGTTTTTTAACAATATTGGATTTGGTTTTACCGCATGTGGGTGCAAAAAAATAGAGCTCTTCATCAATATGTCTATAGCACCACTCAAACATCTATGGCCATCATTGACGTACTTGGATTCTCAGATATGCCCTTTTAGGCGCTTCCACCCAACACATAAACATATGGTACTTCAACGTAATATAGGGTTTTTCAGTAAGAGCGCTTCAACTTTTGAACTTTTTTCAATAAAACACAAACGGTTTGACTTTTTTAACTAATTTTTTTTTATTCTCGAGTTTGAACATATACATTTAAGTATGAAATTCGATTTCTTTTGCATGACCACCGCGTGCACGTTTTACGAAGTCCAATCGTTGAACCCAATTTTCGACCACTCTTTTGCATAAATCGGCCGAAATTCCAGCAATTTCGCGTTCAATATTGGCTCTGAGCTCACAAATCGTCGCCGGCTTGTTACTGTAGACCAATGACTTCACATAACCCCAAAACGGGACGGCTTGTTAAATGGACCGTAAAATGGCCGTAATGCTCTTAAAGTAGCAGCAACAGAACGATTATTTTCATAAAAAATTTGCACGATTTGCAATCGTTGCTCAATTGTGTAGCGTTCCATGATGAAATGTATACTAACGAAGTTTACAAATGGCAAGCGAAAAATAAAAAATATTGCGTCGTTCGCCCTCCCTATCGGAAAAAAGTTGAAGCGCACCTACTGAATAACCCTATATAAGCAACTTTGATGATTGAGAGGAAATTTTAGATGACTATAATTACAACTTTAAGCTTGAGAATAGACAATGCAATTTAACGAGATACGAGGGCGGGGTGAGAAATTTCTGGCCCGATACAGAACAAGTGTCAACACGTATAATTTTTTGCTAGTACTCTAAAGGAAGACCAGAAATGATAGTTAGTAGTAATGACAGTTTTTACAATTGTAGTGTTTCAGCAGCTGTCAAAGTCACTAATGACATCCAGCTGCTAAGATATATAAAACAAAATGTTTCCAATTTTTTCGCGCATCGTTTCACGCTTGCCGAATGTGTGGAAATTATTAAAAAATATTATCAAAATCCCGGCTGAATTTGTTAGCTCAGTCGTCATTATGGCTACAGTGCACAGCCAACTCATCGTACCGTGGAAAAGTTTGAGCGTGAATGTACTCTTTCTGACCTTAAGGCACCCACCAGGCAGAGTTTGAAGTGAACTAAAGATATCAAAGTCGCCTCAGCGGCCAGTATCGAAGAAGATGCACAAATGTCTCTTCGGCGTCGACAGCTAAAATAGGCCCCGCCAGAGGGTCAATCCGGCTTAAGTTTCATTTGGATTTGGGCTTTCATCAATTTAAGATTTTGCTGACGCAAGAGTTAACGCCAGAATACCACAGACAATTCTGGGAATTTGCTAGGTGTGGCTGGAAATACTAGCCAGAGATCCGGATTTTTGCTAATAGCTCATCCTCTCGCTCCGGGTTTATTTTTGGTGCTGCGGTTATGATAACAAGCAAAATTGTTGGAGCCAACACAAATAAGAAGTGTTCAACCGAATATCACTCCAAGTCTCCAACAAAAATTGACTATTTGGTGCAGTTTTGTGGTAATGGCCGGATCTTATTTCTTACGAAAATGAGGAAAAAAACTCCATTACTGTCAATGGTCCTCGCTATAGCACTAAGTTACCTAAATTTACGCAACCGGGTTCGAAAACATCGACATATTCCAGTTGTGATTCTAACAAGGCGGCGCCTCATGCCATACAAGTGACACAACGCCCAAAGGCAAGAGGAAATTTGGCGATTAATACGGCTAGTTACTGCTTAACACTGATTTCTTAAAAATATTTCAGTTTCAGAAACCAATTTTTGTGCACTTACTTTCGGTTAATTTCATATTCTATCTATCTATTATCGGCTTGCTTCTCATACTATTGATTTATTATATTTTTAATAGTAAATCGATTGACAAAAATTTATTCACCATTCCGCAGATAATTTAACGGAGATTTATAATAACAGTGCCATCTCGAAAAGTTAATTGATATATATATGAAAAATTCGTACAAAGCTCCTCAAACTTTTTCAATAATTTTTTTTTTTATTATTTTTATTCAACCACTATTGAACATTATTTTACACTCCTCATTTCAATGTGCTATAATAGCACGCTTTTTAGTTTTTTTTTTTGATATTTGAATATTTTAATTATTATTTGCAGTCTAATGCCACCGAAAAAATCTAACCTCAACAACGCGCAGAGCAGAGAAGCACGACGCAAACGTGCTGAAAGAGCTCATCAATCGGCAAAACAAATCGCAACAAGAAATGCAGCTCAAAGTATCAGGACAGCAGATGGTCGTGCACAAAAATCTCAAGAACAGCATGACGAACGTCTGCGACAGACTATTACAAGAACAAGAGCGGCACGAGATCAAGAACGACAGAGACAGCGGACCAGCCGCTCATTAACACGTGCATCATTTGTTCGTCTTGCTTTCGAATATGCACCAGATATTCAAGAATGATAGAAAGAAGATTGCGCCCATCAGAGCGTACGTGACGTCACGTTTGCTGAGTTGTGCAGTATTGCCAATCATTTGCTCTTCGGAACAAATTTAGTGCTTTTTTATACCGAAAATGCGAAAATTTTGAAGTTTCGTGTTTGTTTCTTTTTTTAATTTAAAGCTACCGAAACTTTAAGTTAAAAAAACTATATTATTATTAAACAAAAAAAGGTCACTCTGAGAAGATTTTAGTGCTAATGAAATTTTTTTTCCTCATATAAAATTTGATAATTTGAAAGTGCAAATTTAATTTTTGGCTCCATTTAAGGTTATGCAAGAATATAAAATCTTCTTCTCTCAACTCTTCTTAAGATTGAAAACCTTCTCACACGTTTTAAAAAGCGTTTGAATTTACTGAATGCGAATTAAAACCATAGAGGTGTAATCGTTTCTTCCAGACATAGGACATTACGAGTTGTATCCATTGTAAAAATAAGCCACAAAATACCAAAAAATACTAATGAAACCATAGTGACATTTTTACAAAAAGAGTACCTTATCTAGTTACATAACCTCAATTATAGCATTTTTACAAAAAGAGTACCTTATCTAGTTACATAACCTCAATTATAGCAAAAAAGCCGTCCCCTTAACAAAAGAGTCTCGCTTGACAAAAAAAAATTCATAAATTAAATTTTACATAAGCATAACACATTTAATAAAAAAAAACGCACATTCTAAAGACAATTTGTCACGCATACAAAGTTCTTTAAGTGATTTAATAAAAATTTCGTGTTTTATTTTCTTTAAATGGGCATTTAGTGCGTTTTTATATCCAAAGCTAGGCAACTCTGCAGTAGCGAGAGAGAGATTTGACTGCCGAAAGCAGAAGAACACCAACACCGACAATCGCGGGCAATGCCACCAGATGTTAAAAAAAAGTAAAGCTAAATAAAACTGAGTGAATTATTTAAATAATTATTAAAATATGTATATTTTACAAAATTATAAACATGACATTTTAATTAGAACAGCTAGAAAAATGGCATGAAGAAAGAACTAAAACTCCGAGACAAAAAATAATAAAAATAACAAAAAACAAAAATGCTAAATCAAATTACGAAAATGGTAGTCTGGCCATACTGGAGCTAAAATCACGTAACTAGTTGTCAAATTCGCTGAGCGCAAAGTAACGGGACCACGATAGGCGCCATCTCATTATTATTTGCATCATGCCAGATATTAGCTACTCTGCGCATTCAAAAATTGCTATCGATGCAATGGATAAAGTATGTCAATATTGTCAGGCAATGAAATTTAAGAATGAATCACCCGACATGTGCTGCGCATCAGGAAAAGTTGTTCTGTCTATAAATAAGTCTCAAGGCCAAACAATGTTCATTTGTGGCTTAGATTTGGAAAATCCATGTTTTTCTCATGGGCAACTTTATGTTGCATGTTCTCGTGTAGGAAAACCGTCGAATCTATTTGTGTTAGCTAAAGACAGGTTAACCAAAAATATTGTACACCGATTAGTGCTAAATTAAATTGAATTCAAAGTATTTATAATTCAAAATAAAACAATTATTGATAAAGATTTAAAACTATCTGCCCTACCTACCTCAGTTATAAGTTTAAGTATTACGTGTTATTTACTAACAACTTTGTAATATACTTATTTGTTACTAACTTGAATACAAGAATAAAAAAAATTTTAATTATTTCTTTCGTATTGATTTTTGCTCAATATCAACCGTGGTAGGAAATCAATCATGGGGGCTGCCATGTTTTTTTACAAATGGCATCTGTGTAAAAAAGCATGGTGGTCCCCATGACTGGTGTTATCCTACCGTTTGCCTTGAATGGTTTACTACTATGTAATATAACAAAAACATTAGCCACAGCAACGCGTGGCCGGGTCTGCTAGTATATATGTATGTTTGTGAATAGCACAACCGTTACTGCAAACGACAAATACTGTAAACAAAAAATTAAATTGTCGAATCGTTTAAAGTTAGTGAATTGCAATACAGGGTCATAATTTCCATTTGCTACTTCAGCCTTTAATTTGCCATCAATTAACATTAGGGCTAATTGATTGCAAATGTCAGATTATTTTTATATACACAAAAACAAAGGAATTTTTATTTTATAATTTTCCAATCTAAAATAAACCACCATCTGCTAGAAGCGAATTTTCACCATCTGCTGCATAACCTTCAGGCATAGGAAAACATTTTTTCTTCGTACATAAAAACAAATATGAAAAGTCATAGCTGCAATGTGCATAATTTTATAATATAATATTTGCAACAGCATGCCGCACATTTTTGTGTCAAGCTCATTTGTATGCGAATTTGCGAAGCAATTTATTAAGTTGCACTTTTCTTCCAGCTGCAATAATTGTACTTAATTTTTTCGTTTATATATGCAAGTAGATGTGTTTTTCCACTCCTTCTCGCGCTCTATTTCTAGTTTTTTTTTAAATAAAATTTGCAAATGCGCTAAGATTACCCGGTATGGTGTAAAAATGTTGCCTGCATTTACTTGCATTATTTCCAACTCATGAAGTTGCATATAGCTTGGAAAAGGAAAAAATATATGCATCAAGAAAATAACAACAGCAAGAGAGCCCGCAAAGTAAGAACTGAAATAAAGAGTGGAAAAATTGATGCCACAAAATTTGCTTTCCGGCAAAAAAGTCCATGAAATATAAGTAAGAAGCAAGCAGCGAGTTCTATTGCGATGCAGATGATATGGCACACACGGGTGCAATTCGAGCTCAGAATGCGGTGTGCCACATGCTACCGATCATGTGTGTAAGTCACTTAGCAGACTCATGCATGTAGATGTTTCTATAAGTTTTCAAATATAATAAAAAGGGGCTTTGAAAAGACACGCTTAGATGCTGTTGTAGTATAAAACTTGTAAAAATTTAGATTCTTTCAGGTTTTACTAGTTTTATTTATTTACAAAAGATGGGTCTTAAGAATTATATGTGAAAAATTACTACATTTAATGGTCAACCATGAGCACATCTACAGGCTGTCATACGAGATTTAAAATTTCAACATCTCGCTCACAGATTATCGCATTGAGTGCAGCAATCTCGATGCGAATATTGATTTTAAGCTCTTGAATCGTTATTGGCTTATTCACATAGACTTTAAAAATAAAAAAAGTACACACCTGTTAGTTTCACTTCTACAGTTTCAAGCCGACTGTGAATAGCAAATGGTTTTTATCAGATCAGTCCATAAGTTCGTGCGTTTTTTAAAGGTGGTTTCAAAATTAATAAAGAAGATGCTTAAAGTATTTATTAATCTATAATATATTTATTTATTTATTTATTTTTACAAGAGTTACAATTATAAATAACTGTCACACGTAAGTAGTAAGCGCTGGCTGCCAGGGCCTTCGGCTTAATATATATAACATATAATATATTTTCCCTCACTATTTACAATGTCTTCCCAACGTTTAGGCAAGTTTTTAATTCTCTGCTCAAAAAATTGTTTGTCTTTGGAGCCAAAATACGCTTTGATATCCCTTTTTTATAGCTTCTTTTGAGGAGTAGTTCTTGTTAGTCATATCGGATTGAAGTCCACGGAAAAGGTGATAATCACGAGGTGCAATATCCGGAGAGTCTAATGGATGCGCCATTAGCTGCCATCCGAGCTCGTTCGGCTTGCCTAATGTTTGCCTTGCGGTATGAGGACTTGCGTTGTCGTGGTGAAACAAAACTTTGCGTCTATTCACTAGAGACGGTCGATTTTTGTTAAGTGCCTCATTCAGGTTTGATAGCTTATGGGAATAATAATCAGCAGTTATCGTCTGGTTTGGTTCCAGAAGTTCATAATAAACAATACCGGCCATATCCCACCAAATAGACAGGAGAATCTTCTTGGGGTGAAAGGCCATCTCGAGGGGTCGGTTCTGGTGTTTCATCTTTATCTAACCATTGGCGTTTGCGAACAGGATTATTGTAAAGGTCCCATTTTTTATCACCAGTAACGATACGGTTCAAAAAACTTTCATTTTGAAGCCGTTGCAGCAGCTGAGAACACACATTCACTCTCTGCTGAAGGTTGGCGACGGAAAGTCTATGGGGGAACCCATTTTCCCAGCTTTGAAACCTTTCCCAACTGAACTAGGTGCCTGTGAACTGTTCCATGCGATGAATCTAACCTCTGAGCTATCATATCGACTGTCAAATTTGACTCAGCTTGCACGAGTTCGAGCAAGGCGGTGGAGTTAAAGACTTCAGGACGACCAGCGCGCGGGGCATCCTCCACGTCGCAGTTACAGCTTCGGAATTTTGAAAAGCACTTTTGCGCAGTCCTTATACTCACGGTATCCTCTCCGTGAACAGTGTTTATTTCTGCAACCGCAGTTGTTGCATTTTTACCACTTTTATAAAAAAAATACAAAATATGCCTCTTATACGCGTTCGAAGATTCCATTTTATTTTTTAACAACGCGTGCTTCTATCCGCGATTAAAATCACTTGTTGAATGCACAATATATCAAAGAAAATATAAATAGTTCCGTTATATTCCGCGAATAATTTTTTGTATGCAAAAATCGGCCAGAAGTGAAATTATGGGTAAAATACGCACGAACTTATGGACCGAACTCGTGGCAGAAGTTCACTCGGAAGTTTTCCATTGACTGCTAAGGGCGATCGCTATTAGAAAAAACGTTTTCTTCATTTTGCTGATTCATTCTAGGAAATTCGAATCTACGTACTCTGAGTGGTAGTTACGCACCCAATAAATGACCACAGCGACCGCCACGTAGACTTTACTTTTCAAAAACCCCTCAAAAAATGGTTGAGTGGAAATAGATTTCATGGTTGGTTTATATCAGCATTATGTGAAATTAATCGACCTGGAAACTTAGATCCCAAAAATGAAATGCCTTCCCGTATTGTGTGACTTGTTACTCCATATTGCTCAAACTTAATATCATCTATATCTATTCCTTCACGCTCAGGCAACAAAAAACTTCAATCATGTGTCTATAGCGGTGTCCATTGACAGTAACAGCTCTTTGGTTTTCATCTTCAAAGAAACACGAACTATTTTTAAAGGGCAATATTCCCAATAGAATGTCCAGTTTTTGATCTCCCAGTCCTTTCTCTATCCCTGACAGAACCAGTTTCTTGAAATTTTTTCACCACCCTTTGAATTGTCGACTCGTTCGGACGATTTTTTGCACCAGAAAAATCTCGAATTATGCGATATGTTGTTCTTAAAGATCGACTGTTTTCATAATAAATTTCAATAATTTGAAAGCGTTGTTCTTCTCGCATAAAATTGTGCATCTGTCCACTTGACAAATGTCAAAGATGACATAGAAAAGGGCACAGTCCAGAATTTATTCACTGCAGTCATCTAAGCGTCACTTTTCAAAGTGCCCTTTACCTATTTGGATCTATGTAGGTGTAGCTTAGCAGCCACATACATGTATAAGTATATGTCTCCATACTTACTCATACTTAGCTGTATATGAATTTCAAAAAATTTATAATACACACGCATGTTCTCATATGCATGTGCGATAGTATACTCGTATATGTGTACGTGCATGCACTTGTCTAGTCATAAGTGTGTTTGTAGTGTCACCAAGCTGTCGGTAAGGTGCATAGCTCCTTGTTCTTTGCAAATATCTGACTGCTGTGAAAATTGCTTGACGATATGGTGTTTTTGCTGCTGCGGGTGTTTTCTTCTGCTGAGGCAGCGTAACATTTTTTATTTTTTTATTTTTTTTATCAAAATACCCATGGCGCAAATTACAGATTCCAGCTTTTTCCTGTTTATCATATTTTTCGGTGTTTTTTTTTCTTTCTTAAACGTTAAAAATTATAAAGACAATTTTACACACTGGATATGAGGTTAAAAATGACTTGGGAATTTTTCTAATAAAAGCTCCTAAACATAGCTGCAAAAAAGAGAATCAACAGTAAATTGCTGGCTTTCACTTGAAAGACTTAGCAAGCAAGTATATGAGCCGTTTTCTTTGCAAGTGGTGGAAGTCCATTTTCACAAAAATTTAGTTAATGATAAAAATGAGTACAGTTGACAAGTTCATCGTCAATTGGTTATTTATAAACTTTTTCGAAAAAAATCTGTTAAAATATTTACTGCTTTTATCATTGCAAATTTTCGTAGTCAATGAAGCTACAAATATAATTAATTACCTTAAAAATGGTGCAAGTCCACTTTCCTGAAAGACATATTACTATTTCAAGTTCAAAATTGTACTACATAATTTCTTTAGTATATTTGTATACAAGGTGAAGTCCACAATAAGCAAGACTGGCGTCATAAATATCTTTTTGATGGCGCCATCTTTTTAATGAGTTCGTGCATTGGAAGTTATATCCCTAGCTGACTTCCAGTGAAAACTTGGTGACATTCGGTTCAGTGCAAGCGAAGTTATTGCCTCTTAAGTGTCGGTATGTTTGTGTCATCGGTAAAACAATGAGTTTCGAACAAAAAGCTAATATCAAATTTTATTTTAAAATCGGTAAAACGTTTACCGGAACACTTGAATTGATGAAAAAAGCTTATGGCGATAATTGTCTATCTCCTGCCAGAGGTCATGAGTGGTTTACACGTTTCAGAGATGGTTGTGAGAACATAAATGTCAATGAACATACCGGCCGCCCAAAATCAGTAATCAACGAAAACTCCATCGAAATTGTTTGTAAATTTATCAAAAGTTTACCGAAATCATCGTTGAAATTCATGGGATCGGAGTTGAATATCTCCAAAACATCGATTTATCGCATTTTAACTGATCATTTGTGATTACGAAAGGTCTGTGCACGTTTCATTCCGCACAAGTTAACTGAGGAACAAAAATTGCTCAGAATTTAACATTCGAAAGACCTCTTTAAAGAGGCGAGAAAAGACGATAGCTTCCTTTACAACATTGTAACTGGTGATGAAACGTGATGTTTCCAACATGAATCGAAACTAAGCGTCAAAGTGCTGAATGGAAGGCCACAGGCGAGCCACCATCCAAAAAAATCGCATTTGGAGAAGTCAAAAATCAAGTCTATGCTCATTTTTTTTACGATTCCAAGGGAATTTTCCACAAGGAGTTCATGCCAATGGGCCAAACCGTCAATGCAATTTTCTATCTTGGCGTTTTGAAGCGTTTGTTGCATCCTATTCGTCGAATTCGCCCTGAATACCGCGAAGGTGGAAGCTGGCGTTTATTGCATGATAATGCACCATCTCATTGATCCACTCTTGTGACTGATTTTTTGATTAGAAATCGCATTTAAACCATCAATCACTCACGGTATTTGCTGATATGGCTCCCTGTGATTTCTACTTATTCGGAGTATTGCATTTGGTCATGAAAGGAATACGTTTTGCGTCCGTAGAGGCCATCCAAACGGCTTGTACCGACATGCTGAAGGACATTTCGGTCAATCACCTGAAACACTCTTTCGAAAAGCTTTTAAATCACGCAAAACAAGGTATCGTGACCAGAGGGGACTATTTTGAATAAATAAACTCGAAGGTATCAGAACAAAGCTCCTGTAGTTTCTGTTCTAGCTCAGGCTTGTTTTTTTTTTGGACTTCACCTTGTATGTTTGCCAACATTGCAAATGACATAAACATTTTTAATGTGCTCTAAGTTGTTCAGTCCCCCCAAGAATCGCGTTGAAATCATCGACGATAAATTTTTATATTCTGTGGCTAAAAATGTGGCTAAAAAATATCGATGCTGAAGAAGTCAGTTGGTTTAAAATATGTTGGATAAGGGTTTTAAAAAGCAAACCATCTAAAATGTTCTATAAAACTAAATTTGGTGAGAATGAGAATTTTAAATCGCTAAATGTACTATATTATCCTTTCGACAGAACTTTGGAAATTTAGTACACCATGATTTTATCATCCTTTCAGACCCAACACTCTCGAAAAATGTACGGATATGATTTATTTATTACCATATATCCCTCCAATGCATCATGAATATTCTCGAAAACCTGATCATAATGAGGTATATTAACCCTCTAGTGCCCAAATTTTATTTTTGAATGAAAAAAATTTCTTTGGGTGGGGATTATGGTAAAATTATAGGTTCTTTATCAAGAAAGTGAAATTTTGTTCCTTGATCCGATTATATAGGGATAAAACCTTACCCCGCCTGCAGGCGGCTTTGGGAAAGAACGCCAAAAAAAATCTAAATGAAAAACTTGCAAATTCAGTGTATTACGTACTTTTATTGAACAAAACAGAAAGTTTTTAACAGAAATCAATACAAAACAAACAGTCAGTCTTATTTCAAATAGTTTTAGAAAAATGTCTACAAAAGAAAGGCATGCTTTTGGGCATAAATAGGCAGTTGGTGCAAATTATTTATGGTGAAAATTGTGAAAGCAGTCCTTTTGCTGGGAAAAACAAAGATTCAGATTCCATTTTCGGCACACGATTTGAGTTTCGGAGGTGCAGCCAGGATATTCGCACCTTTTTTTACCGGTGCGTGATAAAAACTTTGCAAAATGTCCAACTCCATCGTAGCGAACGTCGTCAGGAGGTAAGTAAGCTTTTCTTCCAGTAAATTTTACTTGAGGAGTTTGTCATGGACGACCTGGAGCTCTTGGTATTAAAGAACATTGTTGTTTGCAGATTACGTATGCGATCTCTGCCCGGAAGTTCGGCAGTTGGTACTGCCTAGCATGCGTGTCAATCTTGTTAATTCTTCTGAACAAAACATAAGCGTTTATCATGGCCATATCAAGCAGGTGATTAAAAAGTCGGTTTGTGTACTTATTGCTCTTTACCGGAATCTTATATCGCCCAATTAGTCCATCCATGAGGTCGACGCCCCCCATATATGACTATTATATTCACGGACTACATTGGGGCAATCGACATCAACAAATTTTTTTCTGAGCGTACGAACCGCGACACCTTATTTATAACATTTGTTTCATTCTGGAAGGGCTTTTCGCCTGCGTAACTCGATGCGAGTCACACTATTTTATTGTCCTTCCAAACTGATAAAGAAATGTCAACTCCTAAAGCAGATCCACAAAATTCAGTTGAATATCCACGGGGTTGTTTCCTGAGATCAAGATCTGTCGGAAGTTTGCAATTCGGAATTCGATTTGAACGAATAGTTTCCAGCGAATGTATTCCGCGTGATTTTAGATAAACCAGAAGTGGCAGTAACGTGTAATAGTTGTCGAAATATGTTATATGGTTTTTAAAATCTGGAATATTACGGGAAAATCGGACCACCACATTCGCTGATGCCCCAAGATCTGGTGTATCAGTCAGAACAGCATTGTCTCCTGCGCCGCAATATATTTCGAAGTTATAACAAAATCCGAAGGAGTCACACAAAACGAAGAGTTTTATACCCCATTTATGTGGTTTATCTGCCAGATATTGTCGAAGGAAAGTCCTCATCTTCGGTGCGCACATTTGTTCATCGTCACATAAACGTTGAGTCATCGGAATGGACTGAAACCTGTTATTGAAATGATCAACGAGACATAAATTGACAACATGTACATAAATTGACACACACTTCTGATTCCAGCATAGAATCCAGAATTCCAGTGTCAATAGGTAATTCTGCATCGTCCACATTTTCGTCTAAAAGATCTTCGGAATCTTCTTCCACGTCTGTATCATCGTCGATTTCTAGTAAATCCAAAAATATTGCAATATCTTCATCATTGAGGGATGATAATTTAGACTTTTGTCGTTGATCCATTTCTAAAAAACCAAAACTTTAAGCTTAGCCCCCCTCTAAAAATATCAAAATTTCAAACTTATCGCATAGTGTTATTTATTCCGAGTTATCCCAGGACCGCCTCTAGACGGGCTGTCTTCAAAGGTTTATAAAATACAGGAAACACTTTTTTTTTGTTATTATTTTTAACTTTCGTATTTTGAACACAACCAGCAACACTATGATAATTTTTATTATAAGCTAAATACACTTCTAATATTTTTATTTAATTTTTAAAATACACCACTTTTGCAGAATAATTAATTTGACCGCTTTTCACTATTTTCCGACTTCAAATGACTATGACGGTTGATTAAAAAACAAGACGCTGCGGCAAATGCACCAGCAATAATTTTGGGACTTTCCGGAATTAGAAAGAGTTTAAAAAGTAACGAAATGGTATTTTAAAAGGGAATAAGCGTGAAATAAACTTAGGCCGTCTACAGGCGGTCTTGGGTACAAGAGGGTTAAGAGTATAAGTAATCTTGTCTAAATGGTAAGTGTTGAAATAAAACCTTTTTATTTTATTATTTTTAATTTTATTTATAGTCTAATAATTAATTTAATATTTTGTAAATGTAAAATCTTTCCTTTTTGCTGACTTTGAAAGGGAACTAATTTTAAGAGTACACTCTTTACAGCATGATTCCAGCGTAGGGCGATAGGACCCTTCCATCTCCTTCCTTCTCTGAACGAATCCCACTAGTAGCTGATGCAAATATCGATAAAGGTCCCTTACGCAAATTCCTTGAAGGCACGTCCTCTTCTATTTTGTTTCAGAGCTGTATTGCGAAATGCAAAAAAATAGCATATGAAAGAAATAAAAACCACACACAGACTAAGCGCGTTTAGAGTGGCGAGCGCTTACCGCACTGTTTCAGACAATGTCATAGCAGTCATATCGAGAAAAATCCCTATAGATCTCTCGATCAAAGAACTTCAGTAGCTGTATAATCTAGCGTGAAAAGTACCGCTCGGTGTTATTAAAGAAGAAGAGTGGCAGCGAGCCATCAGAGAGTGGCAGCAACACTGGGTCCTTTTAAAAAATGATCGTGGACGCACAAACTGATACCAGACATACCGAAATGGTATCGATGGCTTTTATGGGACGCAACAGCTGAGCGGTCACGTATGTTTTAAATAGAGTACCTACACAGTATTTATTTGGAAAACGGCTGCTCCTTTTGTCCGGTCTGACCTGACGAACTAAAGAGTGAAAGGCATGTGCTATACCTTGTCGGCATTTCGACACAGAAGGAGAAGACCTCTGCAGGGTTTTTGGCGAGCATCGTACAGAGGCAAACCTCACCATGCAAATGTGCGATAAATCTGCAAAATGGCGAGCATTAAGTGGTGTACTAGAGGTATAATGAAAATGAAGAATCGGTCCGAAAGGCGAACCTGCGCCATCCACAGCTTAACCTCCAGGCTAATAGAAATGCTGAAGAGTCGTTGCAAGACGAACACCGGACAGATTCTCGTACTAACAGAGACTGATTAATTTGAGTTAACATACTCAATAACGGCTTCCCGACGTATTACTTAACGGCAAGGTTCCGGGAGGAGCAGCCTTTCGGACAAGAGGGGATTTTAGTTTGGGTTAAACTCCCACATTGACGGCCGCAATGTGGCTATAGGCTTTAGATGCTTTCCTCCTCCACAAAAAGAAGCGTTGAATTGTTTACTTTTCAAAGCTGTGTCAACGAGAATGTCCTAAAAGTATGCGTGCTGGCGCGGAGAGATGCAATTCGGGTGGTTTTGTTGAGGGATGTGGACGTCCAGCAATTTTGAGGACCAAAAAGGTGACACTTATTGGCCTAAATTCCTTTGGTTTCATAAGAGAAGTCCTACCTTCTTTGGTGATGAAAACTACGCTTGTCATGGTCTATCCGCACCGTATGTGGCAAAGATTTATTCCACAGGTCGCTTGTAATTCAGCGGAAGAGATGCTATTTACTATTGGAGAGTTACGCGGTTTGAATAATTATGTGGAATTACCCATTCCACCTTACAGACCAATGATGATGCAGGAGAAGTTCCAGGTCCTCATTTTAAAAATATTTGTGCCAGCCGGGAAAATAGAAGAGCAGCACGACGTCTAGCATTTTATCCTATCCAAAGGTCGAGTCACCGTTTGGCTTCTGGGTGAGATTCGGTGAAATCAGATTTTTCCAAGATAAATATTCTCCGTATTGATTTTCTTCAGAATTTTGTGCGGTGCTTGATCAAAAATTATTAGAGATAAATGGCAGCCACAATAACGTGTGAGGCACCAATTTTTGATTACCCATTCGAACTGTTGTGACCGTATATCGGAGGGGGCAAATTTAGAGTACCTTGTGTAACTTTTTCAACGACACACAGCAGAATTCAGCTTAAAAAACTAAGTAAGAGCTTCTCATCACTATTCGCTGCGTCTATGAGAACGTTTTCCATTGCCTTTTATTTTCAATTTACTCCGAGTGTCAAATGTATCCAAACTTTCATTTGATTCTCTCTTATAGTCTCGAATTTTATAGCTTGTTACTTAAACTATGTGATTCGCATTCATTTATCTCATTCATTCCCCACTCTACTATGCTTAAAATACTCTTTGGTGAGTGCACCTTTGATATTCACTCAATTCAATTCAATTCAATCGAACCCAATCCATTTCAATAACATTATTCACTTGCCAAAAAGATATTTTGGTAGATTTAATTTTTATATGTAAACAGATGCAAGTCATTTTATAAACAACCTCTCACAACTGTTATTTCAATGCTTTCAGCGCAAACAGCATCAACGTGAAACGTAATGGGTCGTCTAAAAAGTGCGGTAACAAATTTTAACATTAAATGTAGTTAGGTGAGGCTAAGGTAGGGTAAGGCTCAAAAGAGTACGAAGAGCACAAAGAACAACTGCTCTCCGAATAACGTCGACATACCGCACAGTATTAGCAGCGGAAGCATTATTTAGTCATAAAGGGATCGATCCCGATAGGCCTTCTAGTGTTTGAATGCAAACAGCTTTGGATTCAAAAAAAGTCCGCGCGTTTAAAAGAGCAGCATGAAATCAGGGCACAAACAATCCATAAGTGGCAAGACAGATGGAACACTGAAGCTGCAGGAAAATTAGCATATAAAATAATCGGCGACTTACAACATTGTGGCAGCTGACTTAAGTAGACGGAGAAATAAACGTTTGCATCATGCAGTTTCTCTCCGGCCAGGGGTACTTCATTTATTTAAGTCAATAGTAGTAATAGTACTGACTAGATTTACAGAGTAAAATAAAAAAACTTAAGAACTCAAATTAAATTAAATAGACACTTTCACATCGCAAAATCAAGGTCAAGACTTTCAGGAAGCCGATTAAGCTCTTCAAGTTCTCTTGTAAGAGGGGCGAAATTAAGGTAATTAGATTTGAGAACCTCAATATAAAATGGATTACGAGAGCGATGTGCTCTATTAGGAACATTGAAAGTTATTTGGCCGAGTATTTCTGAACAGACAATGGCACCACATATTATATCGTATATAAAGCTTTGAACAAGTCGTCGGATCTCAAGTGGTAAAATATTGATAAGCATGCACCCAGCACTGTAGGGTGGCAAGAGACTATCGAAGTGTAAAGGTTGAGGAGCAAAATGTACAAACTTGCGTTGAACTCTTTCAATTCTAAGAGAATGTGAAGAATACATCGGATTGCAGATTACGGACTGTATGGGTCTTTAAAATCAGAAGCATAGCGTCGTAAAAAAGCTAAGTTGGCATAAACCTTTGGGTGCGAGTCCCACATACCACTGGTGCTACGATATGTTTGAGATGCATGAGCGTTGTTTTAAACTCCTTGACGAAAAACAAAAAAAAAGTTGTCTGCACACGAAGGTTGAGAGAATACTTCCGAGGTGTAAAAAACACTTAGGCCTGCTGACCCTTTGTAATATTACTATGGAAAGGGTTCTGACTTCACTATATCTTCCTTAGCTTCCTGTAAAGTTTAATCACTGATTGCGTATAAAGAGACATATTTTACGAATGTACGCTAAGCTCCTTATCTTCTTCATTTCCACCTGGTATGTGATATTTCCACCTCTGCATTTTATGAGAAGTCTTCCGGATTGCAGATGACGGATTTTTCTGATCTTAAGGATATGGAATTTTGGGAATCATCAGTAAGTTACTCCCTACAATTTAGGGAATACAAGGGTGGGGTCATCCTAGTACCGCTACTTTTTGCTTGGCGAGTTTTACGAAATTGGCCATTTTGAGTGCGTCAGCATAGAAAATAAACAAAATTTTGTGTTTAAAGTTACCTGTTTTTGAAGCAATAACTAAATATTTTGGTTTGAAAATTATACAAAATAATTAAAATTAGACGTCACGTGTCAAATTGTGAAAGCATCATTGGCCGTAAAGCCGCCAAAGGCAGTTTTTTTATTTGATATCCACTTGTGCGAGCAGTTTCGGCACCCACGTCTAGCCGATAGATTACCAAGCTTAGCCAATCAGCTATGGAGAAAAACAAATTGAATTCTGCTCGCCCATTTCACAAGTGTACACCCTCGTTAGGTCGTCCAATTAGTCGTTGCTCAGATGGCAACGAGGCAACATAAACGAAGACTATGTTGATTTTTTTCGTATGTCACCAAAACTAGCTCAATTTTTTTGTAAACAAACCGCTGTTCTGATTTCGGTGACGTCAGCCAATCAGCTGATTCTTTCAAATTCGCTGAAAGCCAATTAAAGGTCTGATCTTGGCCACACCTTTTGGCAAATACTTTCAAGGAGAGCTCTTGATTTTGTTCGCAAATTTTCTAACATTTCGAGCAAATCAGAAGCAAGTACTCGCACACTTGCCCGATGCTCATTACTCTAAAGTTTTCGCTCGTGAATCCGTGTATATCGAGTTGTTTCGATTAATTTGAGTGATGCTGGTTTTGATTATCTTGAAAGGTTTGTGCCATTGGAAATCTAAAGAAATGTTGACAAATGGAATTGACGATTTTAAAGTAGCTTGAGCAGTTCAGCTTTAAACGAATATAGAAGAATGTGTGTCTCATTTTCAGTAGAGTTTACTGAATGTAAGAAGTTCGATTCTTTTTCTTATTATCTTACCATCGGCGCGGCTTCATGCTAATGCCCTGTGACCAGGTACTCAGGCAAGGCTACCTTGATACGCATCGTGCCGAAAATGATCAATTCACCTGCGGGAGGTACCATTTCGTTGTAAAAATTTAATGGCAGCTGTGTTGCCAGAATAAATTATAATAGATCCGTTTTCTTTTCAAAAAAATGTTGAGTCAAAGAGCGGACTTTTGTTTTTTTGTTAATACATTAACTTCAGTCTGAAAGACGCTGCATTGGTTGGACAGACGGGAGTGGGCTTCAAATGAACTGCGTTTTGAGTGTATCGCACTCTTCACCCTATCGTTTAACTTTAAATCATCTGTAAAGATGGCAACACACATAAAGTCTAGGTCCAAGGTATTTTCGCACTCCTGGTTTTGGGAAAATCTTATTGTTAGCACTAAATAAAGGAGTAGTGTATGTAAAATTCTTAAGATCTTAGAAACAGTAACTACATGTTTTGGCAGCCCAAAACTCAATTTTACCTCGTATATGAGTCCAACCACTACAAATTCATACCCCTACAATTTCCGCTAATATACACCTCGCTGTAAAATTTTAAATACACCGCTGTTATTTACAAAAAAAAAGTTGATACAACAACAAAAACCGTATAACGCAAAATTTCAAACTTAGTACAAAATTTTTAAAAATTTGATTAAAGCTTTCAACTTTTTAACCAGAATTTCTGGAATTTTTCTACGTGCAGCTTTAGAGCCCGTTGAATTTTAGTATAACAAACTGCAAGCTTCAAGTTGCAACAAAATTCCGTTAATTTTTGGCAGTTTTTTCGTTTAGGGGTCCAGGCTTGTGCTTCCATGCAAAAACAATTGAAGAATGTTCTTTGTGTTGAAGAAAAAAGTGTAATTTTTAATTCTAAAATATTATATTAGACCTCATCATGTTGGTCTCCTTGTCGCGGGGATGAGGCTTAAGTGTTGGTTTGACCCCCATATCATGGGGACCAACCCAATACGAACTTAGAGGGAAGCTCCATATGAGGATTGGCTAGCCATCATGGCAAAATTGGTGGCCATCCAATCACCATATGAAGATCACCGTACCGACGCACCTGTTAATCCTTAACCCTCATCATCCCATCATCTCCTCTCCTCACCCCCCTAACCCAAGGTGTCATGCGACCCGTGCCTATTGGGTGGTTTGCAGTCAGGGGGTTCTCTGTCCGACTGTATTTCTACGGAGCTACCTCGATACCGGGTCACCTCGGGGTATAACCATGACCTTGCCGTGGTATGGGGCGCTGCCACGGTCGACCATCATGTTTCCCCTTCCTTTTTATAAGATCACCATGTCTGCCACGGTGGACGGTGATCGTAAGAAACAGATGGAGTCTTTCAATCAAAAAACCTCAATGGACAAGCAGTCCCTAAATGCAAAGGAAGCTATAGCTTCCACCCCCAAATCTGGACCAAACCAGATTTCTCTTAGTACGACGGAAGCTGGGATAACTAAACCTAGTGGAAGTGTCAGTACATCGAAGCCCTTCACGGCTAGCCCAATTCGTACGGCGGAAGCTGGTGCTGAGGACAAACCTGGCAACAGCAGAAGTGGCGGTACTCACAACAAAACTACGGCCAAGAAGTCAATTTCCTCTACCACCAATACCGGGACTAGCCCTGGTAAAGGTGGCAAAGCTGAGTCTGAAACGACTGATACCTCCGCAGTAGCAGAGCCTGCACGGCATGGCTACAAGGAGAGACGTGCTGCCTTCAGGCTACTGGAGCGCCTGAAAACGATTCCAGAGGGGGAGTGGTCTGTTAAACAGAAGCACTCATTTAGCTGGGCAACAAGGGTAACGGAGGAGTCCCCTCGGGGTTCTGAACCGAACCCAAAACGTCAGTTGTCGGACGACCCACCCAGCAACCCCAGCACGTTGAAGAAGCCCCGAATCAACAAGACTTCTCCAGCTACGTACAGCGAAGCTGTCAAAGGCCAACAGCTATGGGCGGTGGTTGATAAAAGCAACCCTGACGGCACTATTTCGCCTGACAATTGGAAGAAAGTGGAAGCCAGGCTCTCAAGCGTCTTCTTCCAAATTCTGAAGGAGAATCCTGGTCCAGCTCCTTTCTGTCGCGATAGTGGATGGCATCAGAGTCATGTGAAGCTAATCGCCTGTGCCGATCAGAGATCCACTGATCTATACAAAATAGCCATCTCAAGGATTGGCGAAGTATGGCCTGGGTGTAAACTCGAGGTAATTTCAAGGGATGACATCCCTAGTTTACCAAGAGCTAGGGCCTGGTTACCAGCGGAGCCATCAGACCCTAAACAAATCCTTGAGATGCTTCGGGTATGCAATCCATAGCTTCCTACATCGTCTTGGAAGGTCACAAAGCTGGACGATCCCAAGGGCGAGTACCGAAGCGCTACTTTCGTAGTCTGCAAGGACTCGGCGGACGCACTGGCGCGATCGGACGGTGTAGTAAGCTATGGGTTTTCGTCCATAACTCTGAGGGTCTACAATAAGGACAAGGCGCCTAACTTAAAGGACCCGGTTGGAGCTGAGATAGGCCCCACGGCGGAATCTGGCTCCGGTCCTAACACTGCTACAGCGCTACGGAAGGCATCTGCTGACGGCAGTATCTCTTCCTTGTTAGATAGAGTACTTGATACTACTCTCACTGATGAGGAAGAGCTACTGGCGTCAGCCCAACAGAACGGTGGTGGAGAGGAAGCCCAGTAACCATGATGTTACGGGTTCTTCAGATTAATCTTCACCACTCAAAGGTTGCGTCCGCCAACCTCATAATCCACCTGGCCAAAGGTGGACATCATATTGTCCTGATTCAAGAACCATGGGTATCACATGGACTTGTGTGCGGACTAAGGACTCAACAATATAAACTGATGTATGCTCGCAACAAAGGTAACCCTAGAGCGTGCGTACTAATAAGAAAAGGGATAAATGCTTTCATGCTCTCTAATTACAGCGACACCGATCAATTGACCATTAGCCTGGAGTCGGGAAATGAACGGATGTGGCTATCTTCCTGCTACCTCGCACATGACCACGAGGAGCTACCGAGATCAATATTCAAAGATCTGGTAGCGCAGGCGCAGAAGCTTGGCGCAAAGCTAATCATTGGTGCGGATGTAAATACGCATCACGAGATATGGGGCAGCACTGATACTAACGCTAGAGGTGAGTGTCTCTTTGATTATCTGATAGGTACTAGACTACAGATTTGCAATAAAGGTAATAAACCTACTTTTGTCATTAGTAATAGACAGGAAGTGTTAGACGCTACTTTTGCTTTTGACTCCGTTATTAACAGAATTAGGAACTGGAAAGTTTTGGAAGAACATTCTTTTTCTGATCATAGATATATCTCGTTTGAGGTTAGCAAAAATCTACCGAAACCTAAGCCTGGTAGAAATATCAGGAAAACAGACTGGGAAAGGTATATAGATTGTATCGGGGCTACCCTAGGAACATGTCCATCAGCGGTGCCACAAAGCATAGAAGGACTAGAAAATTTGGTTGACAAGATTACCTACACCATGAATGCTGCCTTGGCGGTAGCCTGTCCCATAAGAAGACTGAGGGGTAAACCCAAGCCTAAGTGGTGGACGGTGCGAGCTTCAAAAAACAAGCCGAAGCGCTTTTAATGAGGCAAAGAAAACGCGTCTCGATGAAGATTGGAAAGGCTATAAAGATGCCCTGAGAATCTACAAGAAGGAAATCAGAATTGCCCAAAGGCAATCTTGGAAATCCTTTTGTGAAGAGGTTGAGGGGGCAACTGAGGCCTCCAGACTTCGTAAGATTTTAGCGGGAAGCCCTCAAAATTGGGAACTGCTACAGAAAAGTGATGGCACTTTCACTACAACCAGTAAAGAGTCTCTAGAACTTTTACTCGACACTCATTTTCCAGGCTGCTCAGACATTACTGGGCATGACATGGAAGATACAGCACACTGTCGTGAAGTCAGAATAGATGCTATTTCTGAGGATCGGCTCTTATGGGCGATTGAAAGTTTCAAACCTTTTAAATCACCGGGCCCAGATGGCATTTACCCGGTGGAACTGCAAAAGGCCGCCGGATATCTAGCACACGGACTACTAGCAATCTTTAAAGGTTGCTTTCTCTACGGTCATATACCTCTTAAGTGGAGACAAGTCAAAATTGTTTTCATTCCAAAAGCTGGTAGAAACTCACATACCCATCCAAAAGACTTAAGACCGATATCTCTCTCCTCCTTCCTATTGAAAACTTTGGAGAGGTTGATAGAATTTCACTTAAGCCTAACTATAGATAGAAATCTTATCTCTACGTCACAACATGCCTACACGAAAGGGAAATCGGTAGAGACAGCTCTACATAACCTTATTTACACGGCAGAGAGTTCCCTGCACAAACAGGAATTTACTTTAGCCGCTTTCCTTGATATTGAAGGGGCCTTTAACAATGTTGAAGGGGGGCAATTACTGCAGCACTCACTGATCTTAGGGTAGAACCGGGCTTGGTAGGCTTCATTGGCAAAATGCTAAATAGCAGAATCATTGAAGCGGAACTAGGAGAATCGGTGCTCAGGAGATTGGTGAGTAGAGGTACACCGCAAGGTGGAGTCCTCTCACCGTTTTTATGGAACGCAGTTGTAAACAAACTTCTGTTAATACTGGAATCGGTGGGCTGTAAGGTGATAGCTTACGCCGACGATGTTGTTATTGCTGTCTCTGGTAAATTTGTATCTACATTAAGAGACCTAATACAAAATGCTCTAGATATACTTTCTAGGTGGGCAGGAAAGTGTGGTCTAGGAGTCAACCCAGACAAAACACAACTCATATTGTTCACTAGGAAACACAGAATCCCTCAGCTAAGTCCAATTATGCTCAAAGGGGAAGCTCTTGTGATTTCGGAAGAAACCAAGTACTTGGGACTAAACATAGATAGGAAACTGACTTGGAAGTCAAACACCTTAGAAAGGGTCAGGAAAGCGAACCTAGCTTTTTATGCCTGTAAGAGAGCTTTAGGGAAGACCTGGGGAATTAAACCTAAGGTTGCTCATTGGCTCTACACTGCTGTCGTCAGACCCATTCTTCTATATGGAAATGTTGTCTGGTGGTGTGCTATGCAGAAAAAAACCTATTCTAATTTATTGAATAAGGTGCAGAGATCAGCGGAACTAGCTATATGTGGCGCCATGAAAACCACGCCATCCATGGCTTTGGACATCATGCTACATCTGCCACCCCTAGATCTCTTCTGCAAATACTCAGCGGCCTGCGCCGCTTTAAGGCTCAAAGCGAGCTCACAATGGAGAACTGTCACACATGGACATTCAACCATTTTAGACTCCTACACGGATATACCCAGTGACTGTGATTATCACCCTCCCATTCTTTGCTTCGAAAGGAATTTCTTAATGAAAATCCCTTCTAGACTGGAATGGCTTGAGGAAGATCCAACACCCAATACACCCGTTAAGATCTACACGGACGGATCCAAAATGGACACCGGTGTAGGATCAGGGTTATTTTGCGAAGAGCTTTCTATTAGTGAATCCTTTAAATTACCGGATCACTGTAGCGTTTTTCAAGCGGAAATAAACGCTATTCATGAAGCCTTAAAATGGTTAAAGATAAACAGAATATTATCAACGGATATCTGCATTCTATCAGACAGCCAAGCTGCCCTACGAGCCCTGGATGCATTCCAAACAACATCAAGGAGTGTCTTACGTTGTCGCCAATCTCTAAATGAGATGGCCAAACAATATCGTATAATATTATGCTGGGTCCCAGGCCACAGAGATATACCAGGGAACTGTAGGGCAGACCAACTTGCAAGAGAAGGTACCTGTATGCCAGACATAAGTAATTTTATGGAGATACCTCTCGCAACTTGTAAGCTTCTCATTAAGGACGCACTAATCAATTCTGCAAATCAGAGATGGATTAGCGCTAACACCTGCGAAATTGCTAGGCAAACATGGCCAAGGCTTAATTTACGTCTGTCCAAGAGTATTATAAAACTGAGTAGACTTCAAATCAGGACCTTAGTAGGGGCCCTCACAGGACATTGTCTCATAGGAAATCATGCAAGGAGATTAGGCGTATACACGCATGATTTCTGTCGTAGCTGCAGAAATGAGGAGGAATTGGAAACAATTCAACACCTTTTTTGCACATGCCCAGCTCTAGCCAGAAGCAGAAACCGATTTTTAAAATCCTACTTCTTAACGAACATAGATAATCTATACACTTTAGGTATCAACAACCTTTTACGCTTTGTCAAAAGCTCAGGATGGTTCAATATGGAAAGGGAAATGTAGCCCAGCCCCCGCGGCTCACAACGGACCCACTCCGTGGTCTAAGTGGCATCGTTGTCTCTATGTGCGATGCGGCTGCCAAACCTACCTACCTATATTAGAATTGAACTTCTGTTTCGTTTAATCGAAAATCTTGTTTGAATGTATATTCATCATCTTTTCAAGCCAGAAGTTTTGCAGTATCCTGCTGACAAATGTCTGCAGAAAAATGATAGTCGGAGAGTGCAGCAAAATGTTATGAAGTGAGATCACCAATACTTCAGAGCCAAGCTCTTTCATTTTCCATCCATTGATTTAGATGTTATTTATATGCTAGTACAAGAATAACAACACCTGTTATCTTTCGTAGCTTTATTGTGGAGTGGCTATCGTTTGAGGTGTTTCAACGCGCTGCATCTATAATATTTGTCACATACCCAGTGTGACTTATATTTCTAAACCAGTAAACATTCGATATTGAAAAGTCTCGATTTTTTTCGATTTCATTAATACTATATTTCAGTTATTGTATATCTATCTATTAGATTTCGAGCTTCTGCTTGTGTTTTTTGGGTATGAAAGATTTCAAAACCATTTAGTGATGAATATTAGTTCTTTGTTACCCATTCGACTACTCCTATGTTATATAATAAAAAGCTTTTTACAATCATTCTCAGCACTTTCCATGATTAAATAAACTTTGTCGACCAAAGCAGATGAATTTTTAAAAGCAAAATTTTCGAAATGAAAGTCAACGCACCGATTTGCTACGAAAGTGAGTTTCATAACCATAGCACGATGACTTATTGGCAAGTTTAGACAACCTTATTTTTTCCTATTTAATTTTAATTTTTTTTAAATATATGCACGTTTGTAATTTAGTGCAAATTGAAAAAAAAAATTTTTTAAATATTAATGAAAATTTTAAACTTTTTAATCAGAATTAAAAAAAAGGTAGTACGCAGTTTGACACTTTTTTAAATATTAATTTTTTTTGATTTTGCTGGCAGTCTTGTGTCTGTCTTTCCTCCATATAACAAATACTTTTTAGTCTACCCAATATTTTCAAATGAGAGTGCTGTGAAATGTTTATTTCTTTAGTTTAGTTTGTTTTTCGCCAGAAATTGCATGTGTCTATCCACGCACTTACACACACACACACACAGTCATGTATAAATCCACATACCTATATCGAACACAACAAAGCCACGCGTGTCGTTGCCTTTCATCGCCGAATTTTGTGCTGGCAAACAGCGAAGATGAATTGGATATTTTGCCAAACCCCTGGTCTACTCCGTCATCGACTGCTTTGTACACAGACCAATGCAAAATGAACCGTTGTAAATAACAGTAAATAAATATTTGGTAAAAAATAGTTCGGCTTTGTGTTTTTCTACGCTGGCATATTTTTATTACATTTACTCGTAGCAGCAGGCAGCTGTTTTTCCAGGAATTTTTGTTTTTTTTTTTAGCTCACAGATACAATCAAATGGCGCTGTTGGCATCCTGTGCTAGGTTCTTTGCGTATTTGTACACCTATATGAAAATATGAATGTGTGCATCACCTTCACATTTGAGTTTTACCTCAAATTGATGAAAAATGCTAGAACAAATTTACAAAAAAAAACATATACAAATAAACAAATAACATAACGCAGCATCATTTTCTATTTCATTCGTGGGTGGAGCACATTCGGAGCAGTAAATTTTTTTTTCGCCAAACATACAGTAAGGTATAAAATTATGTATAAAGAAAGTATTTTGTGGTTGGTAAACATAGCAACAAAGCCTATGAAAGCGCAATCATTTTTCTATTTCTTCGCTTATTTATGAGAGAGATGGATTTGATAATGAAATTTAAAGTCTTTGTGGTGGAAACTTTAAGGAAGTGTACTTCATTTTATAATATCTGCTATATTAATTTAAATACAATATTTTCATTACTTTAATGCGATTTAAAAATGTGAAGGTCATGAAAATGGCACATAATTTTTCCCACCCAAGGTTGGCATAAAACAAATGTAAGCTTCTATATTTACATTTTTAAATTATTCATAAGAAACCTAATGGCTTTTAGTTCGTGCTGCCGGACAGTTTGGCGCGCAGAAAACGCAACTGACAGAACCCATACAAGTATGTATACATGTATGTATGTATATGTATGTATGTATATGTATATATATACAAGTAAATGAGTTTATATATTTCATATTTGCATAATATATTTTTACGCGCTTACAGCAAATACTATGTTCTACTGGTTTCTCAATTGAAATATGCGCGTACATACATACATATTACTATTACCTAGATATTTTTATTTGCAATTAAGCAGACCCATAAATTAAACAACATTTTTCAAATTGGCCTGATTTTTGACATTTTTTTTTCACTTTTCATAAAAACAATAAATAATTCAAATGTCGCAAATTTATTGGCCTACTTTGTAGATTCTTCAATTTTTGTATATGGAAGAAAAAGCCTAGCATCGTCAACAAAAAAATTAAAAATCAAGCATTTTGTATGCACTTAAAACTTGCATTAGCATTCAATTGTCTATAAAACTACATAGCTAGAAAAATTCTAAAAATTCTTGTTGAAAATTAGAAAATTTTGATGTAAATTTTAAAAATTATTGCAAAATTTAAAACTTTGCGTTGCACAGTGTGACTTTTTTCAATTTTTTACCCAAAGGAGCAATTCATTTCAAATTTTGCAGTGTGTTTTCCTTGCCCACATATTATATAAGGTAAAATTTCACATAATCATATTTTCTACTTTAAAAGCATTTTCCAGTGCCAATTTAAATACAAATTGTTTAGATTTCTTAACTTTAGCTTAGAGGCTTATGACTAATATTTAAAAGATTTCATTCAGCCCCTGGGTACCTTTTTATACTACATTATACTGCTCAATGAAGGAGATAATCACAAATTGTTTCAATGATAAATAAGTTACTAATCTTTATTTTATTAATAGTAAGCCAATAAACAGTTTCTAAATATTAAACATAACAAAACATAAACACTTATTCGAAAGCAATTATTCATAATACTTCTTCCTGGGCCAGCAATGCAATTACATCTTCAGGCAAAGTCCCGCGCTTGGTTTTCGATGGCTTACGTAAGCTGCAAATGTAGAGATCGGATGATATTAGAAGCCTGTGCAATAAATTCTCATTGGTTTGAGTTCGTGAACTTTTCATTGTATGCCATTCGCGATAATTTCTGACATTTTTATTTCTCGATTCTTGCGCTTCTTCAGAAAGCTGACCAATAGGAACCATGCATGACGATATTATGTGTCTTGAATGGAACAGTATTTTATGCAGACTGGCTGACATATTGTGCCACTCATATTCCCTCAAATAAAGATCGCGTGTGTCTCTCACGTATACCTCAAAGGCCTCATCTGAATACCTCAAAGGCCTCCGCATTTATCTGAAATTCACACCCTAAGCAAGACAATATGGTGAAAAGCCGTTTTAAGAGAAATAAGTTAATGCCTGTAATGTCTGCAGTAACTTCTGCATTACTAAAAAACGTCGTGCTGTGTTTCCGTCATTGTATTGCCAGATTTCTCAATTAAAAGCCCAGTTTCGTTTCTAAATCTGCTTTGAATGCTTTCCTTACTCTGTTTCAGTTTTTCCTTATTTTCGGCGCCTCTTACACACCATGTCCTTAGTTCCAACCGATATGCAATGTGCAAGATACACTCCATGCACCGTATCCATGAGTGAAGTGGTGAAATGCCAAATCTTAACATGTTTGCGTTAATTTTCCGTTCCGACAAAGCGCTAAAATTATTCATATCCTTCGCTGAAGCACCACATATATAATATAACACGCTTGAGATGAGGTGTATGCTGAAAGTGCATTACATACTTTACCGTCAATCATACACAAAATTAGTGTACTAGTAACTTTAAAGTTTAAATTTTCCATCTTAATTATTGTAGGAAGAAGATTAGAAATTTGGTCTTCCACAATCTTTACTTCTCTCACAATAGCATCTCGCGTTTCTTTTTCAAACAAAAATTTAATGGGACGGCAATATCTGGTGGATGATGGAACAGGGTTCCTCCATATAACAACTCTACGTTCATTAACTAGAGTATACATTAGGAGAAGTACGAGTGAAACAAAAAACATGCTGCTATCAGATTGATTATCTTCGCTGAACTTTTGCTTATACCGTTTTTGCTCCGAGCCATCGCAACCCCATTTGAAAGTCACGAAAACTTCTTGAATACTGGGAATCGACAGCAGTACTTCTTTTTGTGCGTTACACAACCTTTTTAAAACACTTTTATTAGGTCGGGCTGTATGTATGTATGTATGTATGTATGTATGTAACGGAATCTTTGAGCTTAATTTTCACTGGCTTCTAAACATCTGATCGACTTGAAATTTTGCACACCTATCAAGGACCGATGACAATGCAATAATTTTATAAAAGTTTTCCATTATCCTTATTGGGATTGCCAGGATTAATATTTTCTTTTTTTACCTGTGGGCAAAAAGTAAGGTGAGTTTGGTTGTAAAATGAAAAATCTTTATTTATTCTTGTAAATCAATTTCATCCCCTTCAAAATAATGCCCTCTCGATGAAATACACTTATGCCAACGATTTTTCCAATCCCCGAAACATGCCAAATAGTCCATTTCCGGTAGTGGTCTCTTGAGTTTTGGGAATAGTCAGAAGTCACACGGAGCCAAATCAGGCGAATACGGTGGTTGCGGAACGATATGTGTGGAATTTTTGGCGAAATAGTCACGAAGAACGAGTGCAGTGTGAGACATGTGAGATAAATTTTCCATTATCCTTATTAGGATTGCCAGAATTAATATTTTATTTTTTTAACGCACTTTTATTAGCTCGGGTTATATGTATGAATGACTGTAACGGAATCTTTGAGCTTAATTTTCACTGGCTTCTAAAAATCTGATCGACTCGGAACACACAACATAGATGACTAGATGGGAAACTCTTTTTCTCGTGAGAGCGCTGAAAAATGTGCATTTTTTATAACATTTGCCAATATTGCCATACCGGTAGAAACATGAATTGGGTATTTTTTTAAACAAAAATTGGGAATTTTTAGTTTCCACACCACCATTGAGGTTAGTATTTAGTGTGCGGTTGTGTAATAGCATATTACTCGTAAACACCTACATATACTAAAAATAAAAAATAGTTAAAAAAAATTTTAAAACACGCTTTTATTGCTAATCGAACTAAAAAGTAGAAAATAAATTTTAATGACAAAGGGACCTATAATGAAGTAATAGCAAATCGAAGGATGAGTCATAGTCAACTACCTCAGAACAGAATTATAACAAAAATTAAGATACAAATAGAGTAATACAAATTAGAGTTAAAAGCGTGGGATGCATTTTGCTTCACTTTCATAACCCTCTGTACATAGGTAGTTGCCAATAGAATGATTGTAATATTTACTATGTATATCAAGCATCCCACGCTTTTAACTCTAATTTGAATTACTCTATTTGTATCTTAATTTTTGTTATAATTCTGTTCTGAGGTAGTTGACTATGACTCATCCTTCGATTTGCTATTACTTCATTATAGGTCCCTTTGTCATTAAAATTTATTTTCTACTTTTTAGTTCGATTAGCAATAAAAGCGTGTTTTTTAGTTTTTTTAAACTATTTTTTATTATACTATGATCAATAAGCGCTTGCAACTCAATTTCGGCATACGTTTCGGTTACTGGGATTTTTTCTGGGTAACATAAAGCTTTGGACTTTTTTATGCAGTTATACGACGGATATAATTTGGGATTTATTTCTGCTGTATGCTGTCTATGCATATTATAGTCATGTGTTGAATCATTTGCATCTATTATCAGCGCAAGTGCTTGGTCTGGCGATAAACTTTTGTTGCGCTCTTTCTAAAGTCCCATTTCTGCCGCCATTAACACTTGTTCACTATTTGATACTGCTAAAAGACTCTTTGCTTTTCTTTTCTTTGTGCGAAGAGAAGAATCGGAAAACGCCACATGTGGTCTACCTACATTGGATCTAATAGAGGATGAAGTTGATGGCCCAACATGAAGACGGTATTTTCTAAAGACTTCACTCTTGGAAAACCAACTATAATTACGGGCTAGAACACGGGCCTTAACTCGGCAAGACCCCTCCCACTTTGAAGAAAATTGGTAACACAGTTTTTTTATACGCTCTCCTAGCTTTTTAGTATCCACGTCTCTTCCGATCACCGCAAAAATTTTCTCTGACACCGCATCACGACGCGTTTCTTTTGAGCTCGTCAGCCAAATTTCAAAAAGTTCTTTCCGAGGAATCGCCATGAAAACTTCTTTTAAAGCTGTGGTAGCAAATTGTAGCAAAATTTTATTCCAGTATCTGAAACATAGAATCCTAAAGGTCGTTTCGCTGTTAAAGAATGGACGGAACTCGATGGACCAATATAAGTTTTGCTCAGTAAAATATCAAAAATAATATTAAGCTATGGCTGTTTTAGTGATATTTTACTGAGCGGATTTGTATCGATAGTAAAAGCTTTATAATCCTCTTACTTACCCCTGAAGTACAAAATTGTTGAAATTTAATCAGCAAATACT
This sequence comes from Anastrepha fraterculus, assembly GCA_037575425.1. Taxonomy (NCBI): domain Eukaryota; kingdom Metazoa; phylum Arthropoda; class Insecta; order Diptera; family Tephritidae; genus Anastrepha; species Anastrepha fraterculus. The sequence continues at coordinate 47,144 of JAYXIM010031820.1, read as the reverse complement.
CAATTTTATGAAATTGATACTTATTCGTATCATATCTTTTGACAAACTTCACAGCGATGTTCGGATAATAAATAAAAATTATTCAATTGACGCACCGGCTTGTGTTTGCAAACGGTTATCTTTCTTAAAACTATTGTTTTGATAAATTTTGAGTACACTGTCGTAAAATTTGGTCATTTTTACACAACATACCGAAAGAAAATCATTTTCGCAGAACTTTTTTTTTAATTTTGGCATCCTAAAACGATAAAAAGTCACAGTGTGCGTTGTACGGCTTTTGCTTTGATTTAATCAACAAACAAGACGCTTACAGACTATTACATATTTATAACAAGAATCTTATAAGTAACTTCTTAAAAGTAGTCCAAAAGTAAAAAAATCAATATCTAAGGAGAAGAGTGAGCATTAAATTGAATTAGCATCCTTCTAAAATGAGTATTCATTCCATAAACAGTTTTAGCAATGCCCACAAAAAACCATTCATTATAACGGAAAATGCGTGAGGGGCATGAAAATTAATTTTATTGAGCAGATGTGGACAATCTATTGAGTCCGCACAAACATCAAAGACAAAACACATCGACAACAGAACACGCCTAGACTCTAAGGACATTATATATATTAGTAAGTAAGTAGAGAGATAAGACTGAATGGGATCAACGTATTTTATCGAGCGCAAAGAAAATCGCACAAAAGCTCTCCGAACATACTCTGGTCTATTAATATATAAGTAGACTGCATGAAACGGTCTCCAAACGAATACCACGCATCCTAATCTGAATCAAACTAAGGACGAGTAGAGCAGTTTGAGACTATAGGGATCAGAAAACGAAAAACTATTTCGACGTATAAAGAATGTTAGCCTTTAGCGAACGATTTATAAAGAATAAAGTTTATGTAGGTGGTGAAGTTGAACTTGGAGTCATAGAAAATACCCAGGTCTTTTAATTCACTAATTGGCTTTAGCGGCAAGTTTGGGATGTATAGGGTGGGCCATGTAAAATTTGATTTTTGAATCGGCTATAAAGCAAAAACTAATCAATATTTTTTCAAATTTTTTTTTTTATTTTGAAGATTCAACATTGTCATTTATGAATAAAAAATAATATCGTTCAAATGACTACCACGACATGCTTTACAGTAGGCCATTCGATCAACCCAATATTTAAGCACATTTTCGATTGTTTGGGCTCCAATTTCATGAATGGCAACTTCGATTTCGTATTTTAAAGCATCAATCGCTTCTGGATGGTTCGCATATCATTTTTTCTTAACAGCTCCCAACAAAAAATAGTCCAACGGCCTTAAATCACAGCTCCGAGGCGGCCAATTGATATCGGAATTTCGGCTGATTATTCGGTTTTCAAAAACGGTAGCCAAAAGTTCGAGTGTAACTTTGGCAGTGTGACCGTCCTGTTGAAAACAAATGTCGTCCATGTCATCCTCTTAAATTTTTGGAAACCTTAACTCGTTGAGCATGTCACGGTAACGCTCGCCATTTACTGTAACCGGGGCTCCTCGCTCATTTTTGAAAAAATAATGGTCCGATGATGTCGCCAGACCAAAAACCGCACCAAACAGTGACTCGTTGTGGATGCATTTGCTTTTCTACAGTAACGTGTGGATTTTCTGAGTCTCAAATCCGACAATTTTGCTTATTGACGTAGCCACCGATGTGAAAATCAGGAAAGAAGAAGAAGACTCACCTCTTTGGAAATACATTTTCAATATTTCCCAATTTTGTTTAAGCGTATAGCGTCCCATTTCGTAAATGTCAAACCTAAGTAAATTATGAACACATTTGACATGTCATTTGTGTTACCATTCTCAAAACAATAGGTGGTTCAAAAAGCAAACGCTATATGGCCCACCCTGCACAATGTGGAGGTTAACTATGGATCTTTCTGCGCGAGGTAACTCACTTTCGGGAAATCCTTCCGTCGAGCAATCGACGGCTCAGGTATCGGATGTGCAGGCCCGAACCCCACACCCTATGACCGGAACTGACACCCTGCGTTCCGGTGGAAGCGCACTACTAGTGGTGAAACATGGCACATTGGCTATGCCAATGGAGATATATATATATATGTATGTATTTTGTCCTGAAAATACCGATGTTTTGTGGCGAAACTTTTTGTTTCTATTCTTTTTTCCAGCAAACTTTTCTTAGACTCGATGAAATTGCATTATATTTTTTAATATTTGGAAACGAGGCTTTTTTATTTTCTTAATTTGCATTAATTGGTTGCACTTATAGAGCACAAAAAACATTACAGGAACATATTTGTTTCTATTATACAATTTTTTAAAAATAAAAAAAATATAAAAAAAAAATTTAAGCAAATCAAAAGAAAAAGTGCGTGTAGCGTAGTACACATAACAGAAGTGAAACTTTCAAGGCAGACAAAGAAAGAGGGAGAGACCCGAGAGAGAATGAGAGAGAGAGAGACAGAAAGAATATATATCTAAATAAGTGCACAACATTTGCAGAGAATACAAATAGACAAAATTTATCAAAAAAGGGAGAAGGGTCGACCGGTTTGGGTAAACGCTGGACACAAACCGTGGCAACAACGCATAGCACTTTATAGTACGCACAAGCACCAGCCAGGAAACGGAAATAAGCGCCAAAAAGTAGAAACAAAAAAGGACGTCAAATAAATTAGGACCAAAAAACACCCAAACAGTACCAAGGAAATATAACGCGAAAAAGTAGGCACCAAATATATATTTCCTACAAGTTTGCACCAACAAACAAGCGCCAAAGAGTAGGCAGTATTATTTCTCACTAGAAATTAGCAACCACAAGCGAAAACTCAGGAAAAATAGTCTAAAGTGTGTCTAAGATATAATGCTGTGGGCAAAAAGTAAAGTGAATTTGGTTGTAAAATGAAAAATCTTTACTTATTCTTGTAAATCAGTTTCATCCCCTTCAAAATAATTCCCTCTCGATGAAATACACTTATGCCAACGGTTTTTTCAATCCCCGAAACATGCCAAATAGTCCATTTCCGGTATAGCCATCAACACCTTCTTCGATTCAGCTTTTATCTCTTCAATCGACTCGAAACGCGTTCCCCGAAGTGGTCTCTTGAGTTTTGGCCAGAATAGCCAGAAGTCACACGGAGCCAAATCAGGCGAATACGGTGGTTGCGGAACGATATGCGTGGAATTTTTGGCAAAATGGTCACGAAGAACGAGTGCAGTGGGAGACGGTGCATTATCGTGATGCAAAAACCAAGAGTTGTTGGCCCATAATTCTGGTCTTTTTAGACCAAATAATATTCCTTATTAACAGTTTGGCCAGGTGGAAGGAATTCATAGTGCACCACACCACGAAAATCGAAAAAACCGTCATCATGACCTTTATTTTTGGACGACTTTGACGTGCTCTTTTCGGTCTGGCCTCGTCTTTAGCACGATATTCGCTTGATTGCTCGATTGTTTCAGGGTCGTAAGCATAAATCCAAGTCTCATCTCCCGTAATGATGCATTTGAGCTTGTCCTGATAGTCTGAAAGCATTATTTCACACATATCAACGCGACGACTTTTTTCCAAGAAATTGAGAGTTTTCGGTACCAAACGAGATTTGACTTTTCGTAGGCCCAAATGGTCTTTCAAAATGGTTTTCACAGATCCTTCTGATATTTCGATCATATCAGTAAAGTCTTTAACAGTCAACCGACGATTTTTGAGCACTAACTCCTTCACTTTATTGACGTGTTGGTCATCTGTTGACGTCGATGGTCGTCCGGAGCGCTCCAAGTCATCAACACGTTCTCGACCCTCTTTGAAGTCTTTGTACCACTTATAAACATTTTTCTGCGACATGGTCGAATCCCCAAATGCCTTCTGCAACATGCTAAACGTTTCCGCAGCCGAAATTTCATTCCGCAAACAAAATTTGATGGCACTTCTCTGCTCAATCAAATCAGACATTGTAAAAATCGAAAAATGCACTATTGGTCGTTTGGTAAACACAAGCGTAAATATATTACTGATAATGACATTCACATGAAAGTTGGCCCAGATGTTATTAACAGTGCTGCCAACTCATGAAAAAAATAACTAGAGCGAAATTTTAATCCCACGAAGCTTGACAAATAAATTCACCTTACTTTTTGCCCACAGTAGTATATAGATAGATATAGATATAGCTCTCTCTCTCTCCTTTTCCTCTACGTTATATCTTTTTGCTCTCTCGCGGAGCGAAAATGCCCAAAACGTTGTATGGCCTTGAAATTTTACTCTCCATTCTCGCTCGTCCATCGACGCCTAAGAAGTTTCACTTCACAAAAACAAATGTATTTCAAGTCAGTTGGTCAAACTGACAAAGTCTTCATAATGGAAAAGGGTAGTCACATCGGACTTAGAGGGCTACGTCAAAATTCAAAATGAAAATATTTCAAAATTTTTTCCACTTTGGTACATTAACTATGTACTTTTTAAGGTTCTAAATAGGCTCTTAAGCAAGAAAGAAAATCTAATTTTTCTAAATACTACCAATGGCCTAACCTGTTAAATAAAGTTAGTGCTTTTGCTAGCTATCGCTTGTGATTTTTGTAGCATTTTACATTAGTTCGTATCAACGTACATGACAAGGTTCCCACCCTACACATCGAAATTAAAGTGAGAAATTTTATTTTCTGCTAGTAGCACTTTACAAAACTTCAGACCCTTGTTTCCTTATTTGTGTACTTATTTCATCTATATAATATGGTTTTGATTACCGGACTAATTTTTTGTAAATTCGATAGTAATTCACTATCAGTTAATGCAGAAAAAAGTCTTTCATCCTTATTTTTACTAAGCTTTAGCTAAAAACGTATTTGAATTTATTTCACTTTTATCCACTATTGCTGTAAATTATTACAATAAACCCCAAAGGCTCTCTACCGATGCTCAAATAGTAATATCAACCGCGGAACCGCCTCAACTTAGCAACTCCCTGCATAATAAATTTCCATTTGAAGGGCAAAACTCTTAAAATTGACCACCCATTGTGCCAGAAAAATATGCCTATGGTACATAGCTGGAGGCTGTAGGCATTTAAAAACCAAAACAAAAGTGAAACCTCAACTACAAATGTGCGGCATGAATATTTGCACGTAGTTGAATGTGTGTGTGTGTGTTTGCATTCAGACATTGCTGAAGGCAGGTCAATTTTATTGCATTGCGAGTTAATAAAATAAATTATGCGATGGCAATGAACATTGGTAAGGTCATAAACTCAACCAAAACTTCGGCCAAATATGTATGTATGTATATGTATACATATGTATGTATATGCACATGTATGCAGCTCTATTGGCCAACTCTCCGCATATGAATGCCATGTAGCAGTGGGTCATGATTTGGTTGCGCTTAACCCATCCTGGTTAGGTTAGCCATATTTTCTCGCCATTTAAGGCGCTTAAAGTGTCGTGAATTATGTGTTGAATGTTGTCAACCGCCTAAATGTATGTCATAGCGTACATACGCACACACATATCTATCTGTGTCATATAGATGGGTTTTTATGTCTGTTAGCCTAAGCGATTTATTTATTTTCGACGCATTTATTCAAAGGTTTTTCATGTGCACGTAAGCGTGCAGAGGCATGGGATAAAAATTTGTGAAAGTGAAACTAATGTGTAAACAGGGTTGCCATGCCGCCGACCCTAATTAATAAAGAATTTAATTTTCACAGTTTTAATGTGCATTTTCAATGCTATTAAATTCATATCGCTGGAAAAAGGGAATTTTTTGGTTATTTGGGGTTGGTAGCAGTGCTTCCCAAGCAACTACTTAGGGGCCAATTTATTTTTAATTGCACTTTATAGGTACTCTTACACCTTTCCCTACCATAGCTTAATTGAGCTCATGTTAGGCTGACCAAAAAAGAAAACACAATTTTTGGGTACCTTAAATTCGTCCTATTTTCAGTTGGTAACTCTGCACTCCCTCTAACTTATCAATACTCTATTACCCTATTGTATTTAAGATTGTTTTTATATGCGCTTTGCCCTTCGATTGGATTTTTATTGCCTACGATTACAAGCAAATGAATGACAAAAACAAAGAAATATATTTTATCGCTTGTTTGCTGCTCCTCTTTAGTTGCCTGTGGTCCATTGCTTTGCTTGATGATGAAGATTTTTTCTGTGACTTCTTTGTGTACTATTAATAGAAATGTTGTTGTACACTGTTTAGGATTTACTGCTATGAGATGATTTTTCATGTGTAAAAATATTTATTCTTATTCATATTTTTATGCTCCCATATACTCGGGGAGGGTGTTTTTATTTAAGTATAGGACTTTTATTTCAAATAAAATAAATTACGACATCAAAAAGGCAAATATCCTAACTTTAAGAGTGTGAAAATTGTATGACACTTAGAATTTATAGACCTTTCCGAACATAGGCTCTCTCGATTGCGTCTTCTTAAACTATTTAATCGGTTAAATTTTTAGTCACTTTCTGCAGAAAAACGTGCCTTATTTAGCTGTTAACACTACAAGTATTGGCTTGCATGTAGTATATTAGCCTGGCTTACTAATTTGAGCATCCACACTGAAATTATTTCAAAGAAGTCAAATGCCATTACGGTGGCCAAATCAGAGGCTCATTTTTCTAGGTGATTCCGTCACCTGAAACCCATTCCTATAAAATGGTGCATTTGTATGGTGCAGGAACCATTTAAATCTTAGAAAATTACTAGAGAACCAAATTATTAAGAATCGCTGGAAGAATCATTGTATGTAACACTCTTAATTGAGCGTAACTTTGGATTCATCGTTAATTTTGAAGGTGTGAACAGCTGGTGCTTTCAGCTTATAAGCCTCATGAACCAGTGCTTATTTTGGTATGTAAAAAAACCTTAAAAACTTCTACAACTTTGTTCTCACTCCAAATATGCAATTTTTTTTTTCAGAAATCACACTTTTGGTATTGGCAATGGGGCTACAAAAGCTTGGCGAGGTTTGTTCTCACTCCAAATAAAGAACTTTTTCTCTCACTAAGTCAGAATTGAGCTGCTTCGCATTTGTTATATGGGGAAATTATGCAACTCTGTCAGTGAAAAAAAAAACAAAAAATCAACGGGATTTTTAGCAACTTCGAACCGGCACTTTGTTGTACTAAAATTTCATTAGCTATGTAACAGCATGCAAAAAAACTTTTCTAAAGACTCTACTTCAAAGCCGTTGAACTGTGATGAAAAACTCGTAGAATTCTTCTTCTTATGTATTAAGTTTCAAACTTGGATTATATGAGATTTCATGGATTTTTTTATGTGGAGTTTGTTAGATAATAAGCTATATTTTTATAAAACGAAAATAACAACCGTTCAAAAAAAGAAAGAAAAATAGTAAAAACTGGTCAAAATATTGATGTTATATCGTTTGCTCCATCCTGTAAGCTCAGAGTCCTTCTGCGACCTAGACAAGGGATCTCTATCTACCTTAACAAAAGACGAGAAAGAAGCTCCCAGAGAACTCTAACCCTAACCGAGTTTGAAGCATTCCAGAGCAGTTTTGAGCTCTAGCAACGGAAAAGGATTTACATACTGCAGAAGCTTGCATCAGAAAAACTGTCACGGAAATATTCGGGGAAATCTGAAAATGTTGCAGAATATAGGACAAAGCTGCATGGCGCATTCTAGAGCATAGCTCCACACTGATCCAGAAATCCATTAGAGCACTGAAGGAACATTTAAAAACAGACGACACTATAAACTCCAAAGACTTAGAGCGCATACTAGAGTACCCCTCGGAAGTAGGATTAAAAGGCATTGTACAAATGCCTCTTGGAAGGCGACGCAATAGGTCCAAAAATTGCAGTGCATTATTGGCAACATTAAAATAGTAATGCCTAGTGATAATAATCAAACTAAGCAGGGACCACGATTGTACCGAATAAAAATATTTAATTCAATTATTTGCTCGGTCGGCTTTCGCAAGTTCTAAGTTCTTAAGTTCAAGCAGTCTAACGAAACACCAGTTACGTATTTCTTTATCTGTTTCTTTGCGTTTGGTTGGCATGCCATTGTCTTACTTGATGCTGATGAGCTCTTAATCTCTGCCCTGCAGAGAAAATTCTAAATAGACGAAAAAACATTATGTCTACATATATTTTATCGACTAGAATTTAGTGAGTAGATTAGGCTTAGCACGATGGAAAAATATTTGTAATAAATGAGCAAGCTGCAATTTAATATTTTTTTATACATTTTTAAAGCTGAACAATATATAACTATTTCTTTTTTCTTGTTTACAAATTGCATTTTGCCGTCGACTGCCGCAGACCCAAAGTAAAATGGCAAGCAAAGAATTTCATGACTCTTTCTCGTGGAGTATCTGAGCGACTTCTAGAACTTAAAGGGCAGGGTTAAGAACTCTTAGTGGTTACCTAATAGAACTATGTAGGATCAACTACTTTCTTGATAAGGTGAGGTTTTTCAAGGTAGTGGATAGCAGGTTATGTAAATTGCCTGAGAAACCAATAGAGAGGAAACCCAACATAAAAGAGAAACAACCAGACGACAAACACATAGGAGCGTAACGGGCATGCTTTCTCGAACTAAGCCAAAGGTATTCTCCAACTTTTTCTTATATAAACTGAAAGTGTATGATCAGAGAATGAAGATAGAATAGAAAAAGAAACTTTAACTAATTATGGCACATTCTAAGCTACATTTCTATTAAGCATTAAAAGGAACGAGATAGAAGACGATATAGCAAAAAACGGGGTCTATCTATTCACGGATTTTGTCAACGAGATACCAAAGTCAAGTCTTCGGGACAAAATGGAAGAGCTTGTACCCTTGCAGATCATGTGTAAACACAGCGCCCATATTTGTACTTGATTTACACTATCACTTACACGAAGAGACTGTAGAACTATGATAGGCGTGTGGCCGGGGTATAGCCCAGTACCAGCGCATGCTTATAAGATGGGAATCTCGAACTTCGAGGAATGTAGGAAATGTAGCGAGCAGGGCTCAAGGAAAACTATAGAGCATCTCCTTTGCCGATGTCCTACGTTTTTTTCGAAATATGCTTAACATATTTGGAGGCACCACAGTTTAATGGATTGAAAGATATCTCAGCAGTAGGCCGGAAATGTCTCTCCAGGTACCATGCAGATGGACTATTTCAAAATACACAAGTATCTCTATAGACCCATCTGGTATCTCTATAGACCCAATCGGTCTACACATGACTGCAAGTCAACCAGTTTAAACTAGCCTAACCTAATTATGGCCCAAAGAGTTCTTGGGGATCAATAACTGAATAGATTAAGTGCCGACACAGAACGTGGCATATACTGTGGGCAAAAAGTAAGGTGAATTTGTTTGTAAAATGAAAAATCTTTATTTATTCTTGTAAATCAATTTCCTCCCCTTCAAAATAATCCCCTCTCGATGAAATACACTTATGCCAACTATTTTTCCAATCTCCGAAACATGCCAAATAGTCCATTTCCGGTATAGCCATCAGCACCTTCTTCGATTCAGCTTTTATCTCAATTCCTCAATCGACTCGAAACGCGTTCCCCGGATTGGGAATAGCCAGAAATCACACGGAGCCAAATCAGGCGAATACGGTGGTTGCGGAACGATATGCGTGGAATTTTTGGCGAAATGGTCACGAAGAACGAGGGCAGTGTGAGACGGTGCATTATCGTGATGCAAAAACCAAGAGTTGTTGGCCCATAATTCTGGTCTTTTTAGACGAATTCCTTCACGTAAACGACGCATAACGCTCAAATAATATTCCTTATTAACAGTTTGGCCAGGTGGAAGGAATTCATAGTGCACCACACCACGAAAATCGAAAAAAACTGTCATCATGACCTTTATTTTTGAACGACTTTGACGTGCTCTTTTCGGTCTGGCCTCGCCTTTAGCACGATATTCGCTTGATTGGTCGGTTGTTTCAGGGTCGTAAGCATAAATCCAAGTCTCATCTCCCGTAATGATGCATTTTTGCTTGTCCTGATAGTCTGAAAGCATTGTTTCACACACATCAACGCGACGACTTTTTTCCAAGAAATTGAGAGTTTTCGGTACCAAACGAGATTTGACTTTTCGTATGCCCAAATGGTTTTTCAAAATGGTTTTAACAGATCCTTCTGATATTCCGATCATATCATTAAGGTCTTTAACAGTCAACCGACGATTTTTGAGCACTAACTCCTTCACTTTATTGACGTGTTGGTCATCTGTTGATGTCGATGGTCGTCCGGAGCGCTCCAAGTCATCAACACGTTCTCGACCCTCTTTGAAGTCTTTGTACCACTTATAAACATTTTTCTGCGACATGGTCGAATCACCAAATGCCTTCTGCAACATGCTAAACGTTTCCGCAGCCGAAATTTCATTCCGCAAACAAAATTTGATGGCACTTCTCTGCTCAATCAAATCAGACATTGTAAAAATCGAAAAATGCACTCTTGGTCGTTTGGTAAACACAAGCGTAAATATATTACTGATAATGACATTCACATTAAAGTTGGCCCAGATGTTATTAATAGTGCTGCGAACTCGTGAAAAAAATAACTAGAGCGAAATTTTAATTCCGCGAAGTTTGACAAGTAAATTCACCCTACTTTTTGCCCACAGTACTTTGAAAGTTATGTGATGCAAGGTGGCGCAAAATTAATCACCCTATCGGAAGATTTATAGTTTTGGCAAATGGCGTCGTAAGTAATTCATATTTCACACTTGTGAATTATACAAGCGATGAAGTGTGTAAAGATCAAGATAAAGGTTTAGACCATTTAAAAAAAATTTTTTTTTTTTAATAAAAAAATTATTCAAAAACAGAATTGGATGATTAATTTTGCACAGGCTAGGCAACTTAATAAGTTTGAAATGTGAATTTATAAAAATAGGTGGACTGACGCGAAAATATTTTATGAAAATATTTTATCAAAAACCACCAGAAATGCTTGGTAGTTCCACTTTGTACTTAGAAGCAACTGTGATGAGTCAACTTCATCTCCCTCTAATAAATTTGTAATCACTACTAATTCGTGCTTATTCTCTTTTAAGCGCATGGAAATCGTTAATTTTATAACGTAATGTACTAGAAAGTTCCAGCTGTACTCTTAGTGCTTCCTTTTTTGTCATATATTGGTGCTTCTACTAGATTCCCTCTCACTTTGTGTTGTGCAGTTTGATGTTGCATGGCACTTTTATACCCCCTCCGAACGACAAATAATTTTTATGAAAAATATTTTTGTTACAAACATATGCATAGAAACTTGGATCTCCTGCCGAATGGTGATCGATAATAGAAAAAAGTGATTGAAGTTGGATGTTTATACTGGTCATCATACGCAAGATCTAACGCCGGTATATTACGCGCCAACACAAAAATATTTAAACACAAAAATATATTAACACTAAATTGCTGAAATTACTTTGTACGCAAATTAAGTATGAGTGAATTACTAGAAATTTCCAATTTTTTTAACAGCATTCACTTGTAGACTCTTCTCAACTACTTCAGTAGTACTTAGTACCGTTGCAGTAAGGACAAAATAGATTTGATTGATCACTAGTCGGAGCTTTCCCTGCAGGCTCTTTTTACTTGTGTGTGTGCGTGTGTATGTACTTATAAGATATTTCCCGCTTATGATGTCAATTTTTTTCGTAAAATTTATTTGTTTACTGTTTAGTTGGGTTAACATGTTGTTGTTTAAATATTCAGATACACGCAAATGGGTTTTCAAACAATGGGCAGTGGGCATATCCCATACAAGTCATAATTTGCAGAATTCATAATTTTCTTTTCTTGGCACATGGAAATTAGGAAGTAGGAAGTGATGCCTCACGTTGGATAAAACAAAAATATAATGAGAACTTATATAAAGTAACATACATAAATATATACAAGTAAATGTATATTTGGCGGTTACATCCCTTACTGGGTATTTGGCCGAGCTCTTCCTTCTATTTTTGGTGTGCGTCTAGATGTTTTTCTATAAATGGTGCGATCTACAGTTTGACGCTGCCTCTGAACGGCAAACAGTTTCTCATTTTTTTTATTCTTTTTTTTTTTTTTTATTAACGCAGAATGTATGAATATTTATATAAGGTACAGCTGGTACTGGGTGTCCATCTGGTCTACAACTTTTTTACGCTTGAGCCGCCGACGATGAGTACCTACTTGGCTGGAGCAAAGTCAATGCTTCAACGTTGACATGTGTGCTGTTGCCTGTAAGCCATGGCACATTTTTTCGTCACGTTAGTGACGAGCAGCATACCAAACCCACGATGGAGGTCGAGATTTCTCACATAGTATGGAGCACTGACGATGTTGCGCAACACTTTATTTTGGAATCGTTGGATAATAGTAATGCAAGATTCACTTGAGCATCCCCATAGCTGAATGCCATACGTCCGGACCGGTTCCAGAATTTGATTATATAGCAGTAGTTTGTTGATCGTTGACTGAGTAGAGTGACTGCCAATAAGAGAAACAAGCTTTTTTGTTTTTAATTCCAGCTCTTCACGCTTTTTCTTGACATGCTCTTCCAATGCAATCAAGGGTTATTCCCAAGATATTTGCCTCGTTGACGTATGGTATATTTACGCTGTTTATGTAGAATATGTAAATTTTTTTGAATTTAAATTATTTAGTTTGATACGCCATTTTTTGGCCCATGTTGCAATAGAACTCACCGCTGATTGCAATTTCGTCATTGTAGTCTCGATTAATTCTCCAACTGCTAGGATAGCCATGTCATCTGCAAAGGTTGCGGTAACGTGTTGCTTGTGGACCGGTAAGTCATGCGTATACAAGAGGTATAGGAGAGGGCCTAGGATGCTTCCTTAAGGTACCCCAGCGCTTGCTTTATGTAATGAAAAATAGGCGGTGTCAAGTCTGGCACGAAAGTATCTGCCATCAAGGTAGGAATGAAGGATTTCGCAATAGTTCCTGGGTAAAATCAATTTTAGTTTGTGGAGTAAGCCCACAGTTTTTCATGAGGAACTTTTTCGTGAAAGATATACCCTGTCCAAGAGCGATCGCTATTAGAAAACATTTTTCCTATTCACGTTCATGCAGGAGATTCGAACCTGTGCACTTCCAAATGGTGGTCACTCATCAACACATACGACTATGGCAGCTGCCATAAAAGTAACAAGTAAAGAAAAATATTGTAATAAAAAAATATATGTATTTTTAGGCCACCCTTGTATAAACAATATTTAAAAGCAACAATCGCTAATAACGGCCTTTATTACAACAAAAAATCAACGGAAGCCTTTGAGAATTTGAATAGAACCCGAAAGATTTTTACACGATTTTTGGCCCACATTTCTAACGAACGTATCTACCGAATAAAACAGAGTTGGGAGTAAATACTCGTATTGGGTATGGGAATAAGTTTCCGTCCTTTCTTAGCCAAAGTTAACGAATTATTTAAATTACGAATTAATTAAATAAATGATATTATGTGAAGTTTGTGCCATTGAAAGCTACAACTTTACTCCATCTTTCAGGCAGCATACGGATTCCTCTGACGAAAAATTCGAGTTCTTTTGACTTGATCTATTCATTGAGCCGGTGTGCGATGCTCTCGTAAGAAGTGAACCACTCTCCAATAAGGGCTGACTGTATTGATCAGAACAGATGGTAATCCGAAGGTGCAAAGTCTGGGGAATACGGTCAATTCAGTCCCTCTAAATATTTCTGGACCGATTTAGCAACGTGCGGGCTGTCGTTGTCATGCAGCAAAATCAGTTTGTCATGTCTACCGTCCCGTTCCGGCCGCTTTTCTTTGAGAGCTCAATTCAGACGCATTAGCTGCAGTCGGTAACGATCGCCGGTGATGGTTTCAGATGGTTTAAGGAGTTCATAATACATAGATGACATCATTCTTATCCCACCAGATGCAGAGCAAAGGCTTTGAAGAAGGCGTATTTTTTTTGCTGTCGAGTGACCTGGTTCAGCTGGCAGGCTCCAACATTTTCGACGCATAGGGTTATCATAATAGATCCATTTTTCATCGCCAGTGACGATGCGATGCAGAAACCCTTTTCTTTTTTACCGTTCAAGAACCATCTCACAAGTCACGAAACGTCTCGCAATATCTCTTTCCTTCAATTGATGTGGCACCCAGTTATCTGCTTTCTTTTGCTTTCTGAACCATTTCCATCCCGTGCAAACCTTTACCGACGGTTGATCTGTCAACATCCAACTCTTTAAATATACCATCAAAGGTTCGGCATGCGTCTTGATCCAATAATTGTTGAAGTTGAGTATCTTCGAATTTCAAATCGGTGCCCCCTCGCGATCTTTATCACTCACGTCGAAATTGCCACTTTAGAAGCGTCGAAACCACTCTTTACAAGTTGTATTTGTTGGAGCGTGATTACTGTAAATATTGATCAATATACGACACGTTTCAGCTGCACTTTTCTTTAAAAGATAATAATGAAGCATGACATCTCGCAAATGCTGGGGAGAACGTGGACATTTTTGCCGTCAGTTAAAAAAGTAGCTTTACGCTTCAAACAAATGTCAACGACTGCGATCGAGACCTCACATATACACCTTCAAATCATTAGTATATTACTAGAACGAACAAAAATAGTTTGTATCAGCAGCGACACCAATTTTACGAGGGCGAAACTTATTCCCACACCAATAGTTTATTTTTACTTTATTTTGTTATGCTTATTAACCTCAAAGTAGGTCCACTTAGCCTACACAAATTTATTATATTTATTGGCTTAATAAATAAAGAAATAAATAAATACATTCAATAATCAGTTACATTGCGTAGTTTAAAATTAAAATTGGGGTACAACTTTAAAGATGTGCCGCTCCTAGTTTTTCTACAGCTCCTGCTGTTGCTCATAATTGCTTTATCACATTCGTGTCTATCGTCACAAATTAATTTTAGGTATCGTTTCCCTTTCACTTTTATTCTCTCACTCATTTACATTGATCAGCTCTACCAGCCACTAACAGTCTGTTGGCCGCAATCCATACCTCATTTTGGTATTCGAAAGCACACATTTTTTTATTATTATCCCACATTGCTTTTATCCCACTCAATTCCTTTAGTAAGAGTTATTTTTATATTTAAATTTTTTTTTTGTTTCTGTTTTGCTATATTTGTCCTTTCGTCCCATAAATGTCGAATGCAAAACCGCAAATTGTAATACACTGACCGCTGACCACTAAAATTGAGTAATTTGTATTCCTTTGTTTACAAATATATTTGGTTCATTGTAATCCGTGTAAGGGAGAGGGGTTCAGAGCGACCAATTGACTTATTTACACGTGTTTTATTCATTATACATTTGTTATTCATTGGAATCCGTTTTGGGTTCACCAATGTATAGGGTGTTTTGTTTTTCGATGGGTGTTTTGCTAACGATACACCATAGTTGGTTTGATAGCGGAGAATGGCAAACTGTGTTGGTGTTTCCGTTCAGTAAGGTTTGGCAAGTCATCATGAGTCGCTTAACGCCAGTCGTTTAACGCTTCCAAATTGTGGAAATGGAAATTTATTTTGAAAAAAATAAGTCTATCCGCGAAGTTTATAAAGCAAAGTGTTGAATAAGACGCCAAAATGTCGATTGTCTTGACGAAGAGTCTTGAGTCTTGAATAGAAGCCAAATGACCATCGTTTGCGTCGCATTTGGATTTATTATTCAGATTTATTTAGGTTTATTATTCTGATTTCTTGGAAAAAGTAGTCAAAAATTTAGACTAATCTAATGGACCATGAAACTCGTAGCAGTGGACATATGCCGGATATTATATTAAAAAACAAATGCTATGAAATTATTTAAATAAATAATAAATAATTGGCTTGCACATTTCTATTAGGGGCTTGGCCGAGCTCCTCCTACTATTTGTGGTGCGCATCTCGATGTTGTGCCACAAAATTGAGAGACGCACAGTTTTAAGTCCACTCCGAACGGCAAATTGTTTGTATGAGGAGCTTTTTCATCGCAGAAATACACTCGGAGGTTTGCCTTTGCTTGCCGAAAGGCGACTGCTATTAGAAAAACATTTTCTATTATTTGATGTCAATGCACGGAGATACGAACCTACGCACTACCGAATGGTAGATACGTACAAATTCATTCCGCTATGGTGGCCGAAATTATCTACCTACTTGTAATAAGAAAAAAATCATACCAACAATTTTTCTTTTTTGTATTATCATTTTAAGTTCTCCACCTCTTAAACCAACACCCTTTAGTCATAATTATTTATTTAAAGTGTATTTAAACCAGTTGAGGAGTTTTATTTTTACATAAGTGCAATTTTTTTCCAAATAATACCGAGAGTTTATCAATAAAACGCAAAATATTTATTATTCATTCAAATTTATGTGTCACTGACTAGAAATTCACTTGATTACATTTGCCTTGAATAGTAATTTAAATTTAATATGCGTCAACTCTTTAATCTCTTCAATCTCCGATTTCATTTCCCATTTCATTAATATGTAAATATTTTTCTTTTTACAATCATTTTCAATGAACGAGTATTTCCTATCATTTCTAAATTTATGCACTTAAAAAAATAGATTTTGCTCGCCTACTTTTTGCGCGCTCACACACCCACACACACTTTATGTATGCATATATGTACATTCTTACCTGCTGCCTCAAATATTTACTTAATCTCATAACAATGCAGGCAACATTTTTGCAAATACATTTTAACGTATGTTTTTTTTCTTCTTCATTTTGCATACCAACCATTTTCGAAATCAAATCTCGTTAAGCCAAAAATTCCCATAAATAAGCACAAATCAGATTAGAGCGCAAAATTTCTTCATAAATGTCAAACGAAAAGAACGGCAACAACAATTATGAGTTTTTGTGTGAAAATACATGAAAAGTAAGAAAGAAAAAAGTTGTTTGTAAGAACATCAAATGCCTCATGGGAGTGTTCATATGGTGAGTAAATAATAGCAAAAAAGTGTAGTCCAAAAAGTTGTCTGCTGTTAGGCGGACTGGCCAGCCTACGCATGGCGCCTAAGACGCTATGCCATTTGGCAGTTCTCTGTGTTGATATAAGTGCACAAGAGTCACGTACCACCTAGCGCTTGACACTTTTTTCCTGTCATCTGTGGTCTTGCATAGGAATAAGGCATGTTGCGGCTATTTGCCTTCCTTTTCTGTGAAATGCCCATGTCAATGTAAAAGTGATGCGTGCTTTTACACAGTTCTTCTTCCTCTTCTTTTTCTTCTTCTCCTTCTTTTTCATTCTCTTCTTCTTCCCTCTCTTCTTCTTCTTCTCCTCCTACTTTTTATTTGTGCTGTTATCATTTAAATTTTTTTAGCCAACTTGAATGAAGTGCGTCAGTCATTTATTCTCTCCGGTACTAAGTGACGCCAATTATAAACATTAAGTGAAGCCCAGAACTTTACATTTAGCCTTCTCGACGCAGAAAAAGTATTCACCAAGTAAAACTAAGTTTTTCTCCACTTAGTCCGCCTGAAGCATAGAAGGCTCTCTAATAGCACCAACAAGCCTCGCACCACTTCGAATGTATCCATTCGCTACTAGCCAACGGAGCCGCTGAGATATTTTTGTAGTTCTGTGACCCACGCAATTTATTCCAGCAGCAGTCCCGCGATAGAAGTCATCCTTTCTAAAACCCAATATGGGAAATAAAAATATACACCGTAAGCGACTTTTCTTCCATATGAAGTTCTCTATCTAATACGTTACCTAAAAATATGTTCATGAAAAAGAGAAGAACATAAGGTAGTACCCCGTTGTGAAGCTTTCGCAAGTAAGAGGTTTCTGCACTATCAGTTTGAGAAAACCATCTCTGAGAAAGTTTGTAAATAAATGGTATCAACGAAATCCCTCTAAGCTGAACCACTCAATCATGCGGACTTTGAGGCTTACACAGCCGCATTACTGTAGCATCCTCGGCAGCGGAAATCATAGTCTTCTACCATCTATGGTATCAACAAAGCTCGTACAGCAATTTCATAGTTGTACAACATATGGGTTTCAGATTCCATATCAGCCAAAACTAAGCAACGAATCTGCAACTCCAACGTAAAATTGATGTTGCTATATGGCTGCGAGTCCTGGTCGCTTACATCCGTGCTCATCCGAAGACTGCTATCTTTCGTCAATGCGAGCTTATGCAAAATTTTTAGAATTTGGTGGCCTCGTGTTATTTCAAACCAGGATTTGCTTATTTCGACCAACGAACTCCCAATCGAGCTCTTGATTAAACGCAGACGATTTGGCTGGATAGGTCACACTTTGCGCAAATATACCGGCGAAGTTTGCAGGGCTGCTCTGTGGTGGAATCCGTAAGGTGCACGTAACCGTGGAAGGCCAAAGACCTCCTGCCGACGCATGTTAGATGCGGATCTATCAAACTCAAACTCTACTAGGAATTCCTTAAAACAACTTGCTCACAATCAAAATGATTTGAATAATTTTGTTGTGGCCCTACTCTTCCGCATGAGAGTCCTTTCCAATTAGGGGAATAAGGAGTATACCAACTAACTGCTGGAACGTGGGTCTACCTGAGCTCCACAGAAATGTACGAAAACATTCGAATCAAGCCAAAAAATATGATTTATAACTTGAATTGTTAATCTCATGTGTTGGCACCGAGAGAATTTAAACAGCAGATCAAAGCGAATCAGATAATTATTTCTTAGTTGAGAAAAAAATGTTAAACCCCTTATTCGGCTATAGAAATCTTAACTGTCTCATCTTTCTACCCGACTCAGAGTTTTAAAAATCGATCTCAGAAGAGGAGCCTCTTCATTACCCTCAGTAGGAAAATGCATGAAAGTGCAGAGCTGTGTCTGTCTGAAAGGTAGGCGCTAGACTTGTTATCATCTTCCAGGCTGAAATGTTCGCCGTTTCTGTAGCTAACTAAAAAGATATGAAAAGGAAGGTAAGAAAATTAATCTGCTCGCATAGCTAAGCAACTATCAAGATCTGTTCGGCTGTATGGTTAGGTGAGGTTGGAATGGTTGTCCAAGGAACGAGCACTCTTGGACGGAGATAAACGGATTCGTCCTTTGTGGTATCATTATGAAGAAGGAGAGGAGAAAAAGAAAAACCGATGGGTTTGCAAGGAGAGGGTGGGGAGAGATGGTGATGGCATGGTTAGGAGGGTGGGTTTAGAGTGTGTAGATTACGAACGTTGACTGTGCTGCGTTTGCTTCAACCGCTTTGTGCTGCTGATGAAATTCATCAGATTTTTAATGTCAACGCCAGCTATTTTAGCAGGCGTAGCAAAAAAGTAAGAGCCAGGATGCCTGGATCTTAACCCCTCCAGAGCAGGGCAGCTAAAGAGAAGGTGCTGAGATTATTCCATCTCATCCTCCATACATCCAGCGACTCGAGGTAACTCCAAACCTCACAGCATGCATTCCTCGCGCATAGTGTCCTGTGAGAAAACCCATGACATTCGAGAGCTGATATTTTGTCAACCTCAGAAGCTCACTCGAGCGCCTCGTGCACGTGGCCAGAATGATTTTGCGACCTTACAAGTTTGTATACTTGCCCAACGATCGCTGAGTTGGCACGAAGCCCATCTTTCCAGGAGCAGACCGCAGGTAGTCAGGGGAATCTCAATTCCTTCGCGCGCAAACCACCTCACATGTTCCTTGTCTGGCCAGCTCATCCGCCTCACAGTTTCCCGCAATGTCGCTGCGACCAGAAACCCGGATGAGACTTGTATCAAAGAATTCGAAAGTGAGGTCAGGCATTTCCCGACCAGTTTCGAATGCACCGTCACTGACCCGAGAGCCCTTATTGCCGCTAGGCTATCGGAGTAAATATTTACTTTCTTGACTGTTAGTAAGCATTTAAGCATCTAATCAGCTGCCTCCTTGATTGCGGCTTCCTCTGCCGGGAATACACTGCAGTGGTCCAGTAACCTGAAAGTGAGTCTGATGCTGTATGGGTAAAATATAAGGTCGTGAGCAAAACGTATACTGACTGAACGAGTTTTCTTATGCTTGTGTAAGTGCCTGAGTGAACAGATGTTGATGACAATGAAAAGGTATATGTACTTGTTAGAGTTGATTTAATGGTGACATTCACTGTTCCGCAAGTGATTTTGGGTTGTAGCACCGGCAGACATAAGACAGTAATCAGTAGATTTTTATTACAGAAATACTATGATCAGTGTCACATAACCAGAAACACATAGCCAGTGTCTTGGTCTCAAAATTCGACTTAGAACTGAATGTTTGCTAGTTTTGAGACACTATTGTGTAGAAGTAGAATGTTGTTTTATATAGAATGTGATTGGAAAATGACAAGACTGTCGTTGCATTGAGGCAAGAGACTTTCAGCTATTAGTCCATAGATGTCGTTTGGAGTATTTTTAAACCTTCCCAAATGTATCTTTTTTTCCTTCTGTTATCTGTTAACAATATTCAGTTCATTGTTTGTTATGTTTCATACAACAATGCATTTTTGTCGCTCTTAAAAATGTCGAATTTCGTGCCCACGATTTGCGGTCATCGAAAAACCACTTGTGAAATGCTGCTCTCCCGGTTCAAAAGGAAGTCTTTTTTGCATCGAATCGTTACGGGTGATGAAAAATGCGTGTATTTCTCCAATCTCAAGCTACACGATCGTATGGTCCGCCCGGCCACAAACCAAAAACAACGGCCAAGCCAAATCGCTTCTGCCGCAAGGCAATGCTGTGTGTTTTTCTTGATGCCAATGCACCGCCACATCGAACAAGAGCGACCCGGGAATTGGTGGAGACGTACGATTGGCAATCGCTGGTGCATGCGGCTTACTCACCAGACTTGGCGCGTCCCGATTATCATTTGTTTACATCGATGGGCCACGCACTTTCCGAGCAGCGCTTCAATTCTCACGAAGAAGCGAAAAAAATGGCTGATGATTGGTTTGCGGCCAAAGATGGGCAATTTTTTTCGGCGCGGCATCCACAAATTGCCGGAGATATGGAAAAAATGTGTCGCTATTATTTTGAAGATTAAATTTGTAACCATTTTTTGTTAATAAACGATTGAAATTGAAAATATAAGTCTCATTTCATAGGTACACCTGGTATATATCTGAAAGTCTAATCTTCAGCCGGTTAAGATACAAATGCTTCAGCAGGATGATCTTATGGAACTTCATCTTACGGAATTTTTTCATTTATAAAATCTTTACTTCGCCTATTTGAACTTCTTAAACATTGGAAACCTGAGGACGCGCGATATGAATCATCCGTCAAAACAAGACTAGCTGCTTGACAAGAAGGCGGCACTTGGACGAGTTTTAACAAGCAACCATTTCAGTGAGCACCGTAATGAGTCGCTCCCAGCCCTAATAAAAAATACCAGGTGTATGAGTACAAGTCGAAAAAGCGCTTTGATGCATCTTTCTGCGGAAACTACCTTCATTAACTTACCAACTAAGCTTTAATGGGTTTCAGTACTTGCTGTAACCAGTATTAATTCTTACTTCCGCGATTTCTTCTCCTATATGTACACCCCGTTGCTAAATTATAAACACGCCACTAATTTTTATAAAAAATAAAGTTCGTACTACAACAAAAACCATATAACTCACGTGTCAGCCTTGTACACAATTTTTCGAAACTTTGAAAATTTCATTAAAATTTTAACTTTATAACTAGATTTTTTTAAATTTTTCTGGGTATGCAGTTTTATTGAATTTTATTATCACAAAATCAAAATCTCAAGTGCCTACAAAATTTCGTTGATTTTGGGAAATTTTTTTCTGTGGACGCTGCCAGGCTTTTTCTTTCATGTAAGAGAATTGGAGCATGTACTTCAATTTTTTATTTCTTTAGCTTCTGCTCCTATTACCCCTATCCACAGATGTAGTTAATTTTATTCACAATTTGTCTATTTGTTCTGCTAAACTTCTGATGTTCACATACGCCTCTAGGTATTCAATAAAACTTAGTTTGGTTATGGTAGAGAATAGATACATTACCATGAAATATGTATTCATGCAATACAAATTCACAAAGCGAAATGAAAACGCATTGCCAACTTTTCTGACTACAGGTGATGAGACTAATTTGATTAAATTCGTGCCTGGGAACAGGTTTTGTTATACTTTTTTGTGTTTATATTGCAGCAATTTGTTGCAGAAACTGTTTTTGTTATCTGCATTCGTATGTGACTCACATGTTGAAGGTTTGATCAAAATTGTTCAATACAAACACAAGTGCACATAAGTGTATATGTACATATACCACTTTTATTTAGTTTATTAATTTTAGTGGTATATGTAGGTGTGCGTCTGTGTTAGGGATGTAAATTTTTGGGATTTCACTAATCCTGTTATTTTCGGCATGAGCCCATCAGTGAAGATTCCACCATCACTATTAGAAAAATTAGCCATATCCTTAATCAAAACTGACTAAGGTACTTTTCCAAATTTACCTACTTTCCCTGTCTCTGAAAACCAAAAACAAAAAAGAAAAACGCAAACAATTTCATTCCGCAACCCCGAAAACTTATTCTTTCCACCCTTACTCCCGCACAATAGTCAGTGCATTATTTGCATTGTGGCAGCTCAAACAAGCAAAAAACAAAGAAAAACACACAGTTACACATGGCGCCAGTGGCGCCAGCAAGAGGATGCGGGCAACCGCGGTAATAGCGCAGGCACAATAGTCAGTGCATTATTTGCATTGTGGCAGCTCAAACAAGCAAAAAACAAAGAAAAACACACAGTTACACATGGCGCCAGTGGCGCCAGCAAGAGGATGCGGGCAACCGCGGTAATAGCGCAGACACACTAAAATTAGCGAAGCCCTCAACCATCTGTGCGATCCTTCTGGCAGAAAAATCGGAAACACAGATGGCGCTCAAAACAGTAAGACGGCGTTATTCCTAAGCAACGGCAGGTGCGCATTCCCACTACTTAGAACTGATAGCGGCAGACTAATCAGCTACCCTGTCAGAAATCAAAAATAAATTGACGAAACCAACGCAAGGCTGAGTCTTGTTGAGGCCATATGCTCCTGAGAGCAGTGAACTAGGAAAAAAATCAAAAGTGATGACTTATCATTCGATATGCTTTTTTTCTACTTTAAAAACACAATTCTCAGGCAAAAACAAACTCAAATATTTTACAAAAAGAAAAAGGTGTTGCAAACGCTTGAGTCTCAACCAACGTTGCAAATAAAACTGCAGGGTCCGGCACTCGAAGTGTAACCAATTAAAAAGGTTAAAAATTTAGTTTGGAAAATTACTTTTTTTCTATTCAAAGTAAAGAATGTGTGAAAATAATACATAATTAAAAATTAATTTACCTTTGGTCGATATGACCACCTTTTGCTTTGACTATGGCCTTGAGACGGACCAGAAACGAGTCGCAAGCTGCCCGAATGTGACTTGCAGGTATTTTGGCACACTCGCGGCCTTTTTTCAGCGTCTCGAGACTGATGAATCTTTTAGTTCGGCCCTTGCTCTCCAAAATGGTCCAAAGAGCATAATCCATTAGATTCGCGTCTGGTGAATTTCAGAGCCATTGTGTGGACGTTATGAAGTTCGGAACGTTGTTGTTTAGCCATTTTTGGTTCATTTGAACTTTTTGAGACGGTGCCGAGTCCTGTTAAAACGTCCATGGTCTGCCACCGAAATGTTTGTATGCCCACCGTTGTATGAAAACTATTGGATAGTGCCCATCTGTGGTTTCAGCGGTCCAAACCATTACCTGTGGCGGGGGCTGCCTCCTGATGGTCAATTGATGACTCAAATTCTCGTATGAAAAGTCGGTCAAATAAACCCTATCATTTTGGGAGTTTACGAATTGCTCAATTTGAACATTTTTCTCGTCAGAAAAAATAATGCTCGGCAACGCACCGCTTTCGGCCAAGCGAAGCAACTTCTTCGCTCTCTCAGGTCTGATTTGTTGCTGCTTTGGTGTGAGATCATGCACCTTTTGGATCTTGTAAGGCTTGTCTTTGAGATCATTTTTCAGTATGCGGCGGATGCTACGGTCAGATATTTTCAGTTCTTTCGCCAATTGATTGGCACTTCGTCGGGGACTTCGCTCAAATCGCTACTTCACATTTTTTAACCATATCACGTGACGTTGCAGTCTGTTTATGACCACTATGACGTTTCACAATGCTACCAGTCTCATTGTAACGAGTAATGGTGCGATAAATAAAACTGTATTTACTTTAGGGTGCTCGAGCTCATGAACAATCGGTGGTTGTGATTTTCCAGCCAAATATAATATAATGCAATCACACTATTACATTAGAAATCTCTTACTGATTTGCTCTTTTCACCTTCACTCTCGACAAAATGCTTCCGCTTGTAAACAATGCTCTGGACTGTCATTTAGCTAAGTAACAGACAGCTGATGGTCAAGCTGGTTACACTTCGAGTGCCGGACCCTATGTTTTTTTCTCGAAAAGGGGCATTTTTGTGATGAAATTTCACCAATAGCTTATGATTTAAGAGAAGACTATACTCAGCAATCTCGAGTTGTAAATCTACTAGTCCCGATTTTTCGGGATTAAAAAAAATACCACAATCCCGAATCATCAGGGTACCGGAATGGACATCCCTAGTATATATATACATTAGCGGCATGTTTCCGCAATTGATTTTGGTTAGAGAACACAAAGAATATTTAATTAGTATCCAACTGAAGTTTGTATCTTTTATTACAAACTTTGCTTTTTCAAACTAATCCATGTCAATTCGTATACAATATTTTATGTGCTTGTGTGTGTCTATATTCATATGTAAGCACAAACTCTGTGATACCGCAATTTAGTTACTAATCCTCTTTGCAGAAATTTCCAAAGTCTCTAATGAATTTCTTCAATGACTTTCAATCGATGTCCGCCACCTGCCGTAGGGCATGAAATATGCCGATAGCCATGGCAGCTAATACTTCTTTACATTGTGTTATAATTTTAATTAGGGTATGGTGAAAATATGTGTCAGTGTCATAAGGAAAAGGAAACCAAAAAGCTTGAATTATATATAATATTTGTTCGCGTGTTTAATTAAAAAAAATATATTTTTGTTTTACTAAATTATTTTTATTTTATTAGTTCATAAATTCTGCGAAATCAAATGAAAAATAATCTTTGTATATATCTATTATAACTTAAATAATATAATGATATAAAAACGCAATTTTATGCACACTTAAACATAAAATTTCATTCGCTTTGTTTTGCACCTGGCAAACATTTTATGAAACCAAGTGTTTTGGTCAATATCCTTTGGCTTGTTTAGCAGCTTTATGCGGTTGGAAAAGTCGAGTCATACAATTTAAATCTATCAACATATACATAAATATATAGCAAGCTGGTTTTTAAGTTAACTCCAACATTTTTCTATTGGATTAAAGTTCGAACTGTGATTGCTGGTCACTTTAGAAATACAAATTATTGGTTGCTGAGCAACTCCTTTACGATTTTCGCTATGTGCGTAAGGGCATTACAACACATTGGAATATGACCTAACGAAAATTATCGCCTATATTTTCAATTGCCAAGGGAAGTTTTTTAACAAAGACGGGCAAATAATCCCATAAATTTAAACAACCGATCTAACTTCGTGCAAACTAATACCCTCAAAAGCCGTTAAAGAACCACTAAAATGCCTCACTCTAGATTGTACATGGAATGGAATTGCGGGATTTCGTTCTCATTGCCCTTTATCATGATAGCAAATCGGATCGCAAATCGATTTATTTTCGACTCAGTGAACCAAATAACGTAAAGACCAGTAAACCAACTTGATTAGCGTAAAAATAAAGGAAACAAATTTCAACTTCTCAAATTCTAATCGCAAGTAGTCCCAGTTTTTTTCAAAAATTCACTGCGTTCTTGCAGATTTTTTGGTGAGAACTTGGCTTTTTCTTCTTCCCAAAAGCTTTTAACCGATTGACTTTTAATGCTCTCTTTACATTTTGCATTAACTAGCGAAGTTTGTTACAAGAGCAAACCAAAAATGTTTACTTCTCAGTAACGAATAGTCCCCCAAAATTTTGGCTTCAGCTGGGGTAAGCCATCTTGGTAATCCCATCCTTGTGATGTGAAATCGAGCTGTTAAGTCGAATATAAATTATTAATAACTCTGGATGCATTTCTATGTCAATCTTCAACGGCTTGGCAATTTCTTGGATCGATTTGCTTGGCACGTGCCAACAAGTACTACGTCGGACAAAGTAGGCAATTGAGTAGTGAAGTCCTCTCTCGACGAACAAAACTAACACTCTACAAGGCTCTCATTATGCCCTCCTAACGTATGGCGCAGAAGCATCCGATGAAGCGACGCTTGGAGTGTTTTGGAGAAAGATTCTGCGGAAGATTTTTGGACCTTTGCACGTTGGCAACGGCGAATATCGCAAGCGATGGAACAATGAGCTGTATGAGCTTTACGACGGGCATGGATATAGCGCAGCGAATAAAGATCCAGCGTCTACGTTGGCTGGGTCATGTCGTCCGAATGGATACAAACGCTCCGTCTCTGAAGGTATTCGATGCGGTACCAGCCGTTGGTAGCAGAGGAAGAGGAAGATCGCCTTTGCGTTGGAGAGAACAGGTGGAGAAGGATTTGGCTTCACTTAGTGTGTCTAACTGGCGCCGGTTAGCACGAGAAAGAAACGACTGGCGCGCTTTGTGAAACTCGAAGAAGAAGAGATGATTCCTTTATGTTTTTTGTTTTCTTTTTTTTTTTTTTGTTTGGCTTAATCATTCTTTCAACTTCGGCAACATTTTTGAAAAAGGCCCATCTAAACTTTCTGTAAATATATTTTCCTATTAAGTAATTTTTTCTGAGAATTTCTGCATGTAATAATAGATATATTCTTACTTTTCAGACCACCAAGTCGGTACAATCTTTGGTATAATTGCAGGATAGCTATCCGTGAATATGAAAGCGTAGCTTTCCAGAGATTCGATACTGAGCTGCTTCAAAGCTTCATGATTACCTTTTAGCTTATTCAATTTAACTCACCCTACAATAAAAGCTGTCTGGGAGATGTGTATAAATTATAGAGGGTGACCAAATAAATATGAAATTTAAAAAAATTTAAATAAAAAAACAACAGTGTGACTGTATCTGAGTTTTATTTTTAAACTACATTCACGTCATTAGGAAGTGTCATCCAAATGGCCGCCTCAACTTTGCTGGTAGTGCTTTAAGCGGTCAAGTCAAAGTTTGTTGGCTCATTCCAATACATAGACCGCTATTCCAGCAAAAGTATCTCGAAATTGGTCTCGAGATCGTCCGCAGTGATGGGCTTGATGGAGTAGGGAAAATAATCAAGAGATTATTTCAGAATCACATGACAGCTCAACTTAAGATGGCTCAATAGTTAAATTGATCCTTCACAACTTTCGAAAGTACTTCGGTTGCATGGCTTGTAGCACCCGACCAGATGAAACGATGATAAAATAACATACCTATTGGACCAAAGTTCAGATGAAAGCTGCACATATTGTGATTGAAAAATGAATAAAATTTAATATTAACTATAAAATATGAAAAATTAAAAATATTTTTTGTTGCACGTAACTGTTGTTGTCAAAACTTTGTTTATTTCATATACTCTAATCTTACATCTATCAAATAAAACTCATTTTGCACCTCATTAAAAATACCCCACTTCAACTATTAGAAATTCTAAAAATTTCAGCAAAACTTCAAACTTTTTAATCAGAATTAGAAAAATAATAGTTAACTCAATTTTATAAGCCATTAAATTAGAGTACATACAATAAAGAGCAAAGTTGAAGTGGTGCTAAATTCTAGTAGTTTTTTAATAATTTTGGTCCGAACGATGTAGCGCATTTACTCCTTATAAAATATATGTGTGTACTCGCGCGCTGATATGAACATCTTTAATGCCCGTGCACTTATAAGGCAGTTTGAAATTTATTTATTTCACATGCTCTAGCTCTAAACCTTTAAGGCA
Organism: Anastrepha fraterculus; assembly: GCA_037575425.1. Lineage (NCBI taxonomy): Eukaryota > Metazoa > Arthropoda > Insecta > Diptera > Tephritidae > Anastrepha > Anastrepha fraterculus. Next base: position 19,233 of record JAYXIM010031820.1, on the reverse strand, counting down.
ACTTTTGCTTTCATTCATACTCTTACGCATGCATATGAATTATGGCTCTTAATTGAGAAGGTTTAATATGCACACCACTGGTTAGCAGTAATATGATGCACACATACACCCATAGTAATGAAAGCAATGCATTTTCTCGGATGCAATACCTTGCGCAAAACACAAATGACTTCACGTCGAAATGCTTTGTAGTAAATTTCTTCGAAAGAGTGAAACAAATGCAAAACGATCACGTATACGCAGTGGTGCACGGTGGTATTTTTCCACCATTGAATTTGAAAAATCGAATGATGTAGGTTTAAAGAGAAATATCCGACTAAGTAGAATCCACAATTCCTTCCGCTAAAATTGTTAGTGAATCTTAGAAAAATTAAATGTCAAAAAATTTTCAATTATGTTCCTGAATTCTTCATATGATTTTTTTTTCTCTGAAGATCAAAATTTTGAAAAATATTGTTTCATGTGATTTTAACAAAGAATGAAAGCTTGAGGAAAAGGTGAAGACTGTTAAGTTGAAATTTTGCACTAAAAATATTATTTTGCTTTTATATTTTTTCCATTCAGTTGTGAGTTTTAGAGTGTTAACGATGGAGTCAGCATAGAGGCTTTCGAAAACCCAAGCCAGGTCGCTGGAATTGAAAATGCCGATACTGTAACAGTTAATTACGTGCAATTTTGGTTTCGTCGCTTCCGTTCAAGCATTTTTGATCTTAAAAAAATGTCGATAAAATCACAGAGATAATCAAAGTTGACCGGATATTAGTAGTCGTAACATCACCCAGGAGCTAAAGATTGACCATGAAACAATTTTAAGCCAATTGCGCAAATAGTTTAAGCAAAAATAAGGGGTTTCTTTTCCCCAAAGTAGTATTTATTTGCGGTCATTTTTGCAAATGCAGTCTAAATGTACAGTTATTGATCGACTTTTTAAAAGAGGAAAATTCGATGCTCACCAAGGAAGAAATGCTTACCAATAAAGACAAATTCAGAAGTTAGTTCTTGGCTATATTTGTAAAATAGTCATAAAAAAAACAATCCTATTTATTTGTGAGAAATAAGGCATGGCTAAAAAGTACCTTCGCGAAGAAAATTATTAAATGCAAATTTGAAATGCCCCCTTATGCTTGAAGTATCACTTGCTTATGGTTGCTTTGCGAAGACGCAGAACGAAGCGCTTAAGAAAGATCACAATTATAGATGCGGGCTTTCAAGGAAAGGTGAGTAGAACCTCAATTTCATCTACTGCCAATAATCTGAGTAATTCATAAATAATATAAAGAGGAGTATTTGGTTAAGGAAATGATAGCTGTTGAATACAATTTTTAATACTTCGAACTCTTTTTGTTCTTATTCGTAAATGAAAATATTTAAGGCGAAAAAGGTGTTTATAGGCGCTGAACTATTTTAACTATGTTTGCAATTTGTATTTAACACCCTTTAAGCAATCCACCTTGGCCGCCGTAGCCGAATAGGCTGGTACGTGACTTCGGGAGTGCGTAGCTTGGAATCTCCGTGCATGAAACATCGAAATGATAGAAAAAGTTGTTTCTAATAGCGGTCGCCCCCCGGCAGGCATAGCAAACCTTTAAGTAAGGAGGGGGTTGAGTATTTGTGGATTACGAACGGTGACTAATTTGCTACTGTGTTAGCCGCTTTATACTGCTGATGAAGTTCATCAGATTTTTGATATCAAGGCCTGCTATGTCAGCAGCCGTACGAATGAAGTGAGAACCCAGATGCCAAATCTTAGTCCGGCGAGAGCGGAGTAGCTAAGAAGCATACGCTGAAATGATTCCACCTCATCCTCCATACAGGACTCGAAGTAATTCTGAGTCTCACGGCACGTATACCTCGCGGATAGAGCCAGGGGAGGGCGCCCATAAAATTTAAGAGCTGAGAATTTGTCAACCTCAGAAGATCGCGACCTTACGCATTTGTATACTTGCCCAGCGCTCGCTGAGTTGACGCGAAGCCCATCTTTCCAGGAGTAGTGCGCAGAATATCAAGGGGATCCCAATACTTTTCTTTCGCTATGACTCTACCTCACAGATCCCTTAACTGGCCAACTCGTCCGCTTTGCAGTTTCCGCAATATCACCATCACCAGGAACCCAGATTAGCCTTACCCTATGATCATAAAGTACCGGAATTTTTTAAATAAAACAAAAGAGAGTTAAATTTCAGGAAAATTTTTATTTTATCTCCTTCAAAATATGATCCGTCTAAGGGAACACACATATGCCAACGTTTGACCCAGTCCTCCATGATAGGCCGACGAAAGGATGACCTTCAGCCGCATTCTCTTTGATCTCGTCTATCGACTGAAATCTCCTTCCACGAAGTGGTAATTTCAACATGGGGAAACAAAAAGAAGTCGCACGGGGCCATATCAGGTGAATATGGTGATTGCACGATGGTATTTACTTGGTGTTTGGTCAAATAATCCAGCACAATTTGAGCTCGGGCGATGGCGCGTTATCATCATGCAAAATCCAAGAATTGTTTGCCCACATTTCCGACTGGGCAGGCAGATACTAATGTCTTACAGTCCTACCAACATATGAAAAAAAAATGGACCGGTTCCCATGTGCGCGGTTCGTTTAAATTAAACATACCCGGTACTTTTTGATCATAGGGTATCTACTATAAGAGCTAAGAAGGTGCTTATGGAGACTGACCTATTGTAATTCTGTTAGCAATTTTTATTTACCACTCCTTTAACTAACCACGCTGGCCGCCGTAGCCGAATGGGTTAGTTGTGACAACCATTTGGAAGTGGGTGGGTTCGAATCTCCATCCATGAAGCACCAAAATGATAGAAAACGGTTTTTTCCAATACCTGTCGTTTGCAATGGAAAAAATTCCTGATAAAAAATATCTGCCGTTTGGAGTCGGCTTAAAACTGCAGGTTCTTCCAATTGTGAAACAACATCAAGAAACCACACCACAATAAGGAGGATATACATATATGGGACATGGGATATATATATTTGTGAGAAATAAGGTATATATTTTTGAGATATTTAAAACTTTAGTCTTTGATATATGTTCTCAACATGTTCCAATTTTTAAGCGTGTAAATTATAAGACTCCTTGGTGCACGAAAGAACTTAAACATCATAAAAATTTGAGAAATAAGTTTTTTAAGAAGTTCAAGTTAACTAACGAAACCCGCTATTATGATTTTTGTATCCTCCATAGGAATAAGTTTCGTACTTTAAATAAGTCTTTGTATAAGGAATTCATTCACAAATTTGAGCTTAATATAAAAAGTAATCCGAAGAATTTTTGGCGATATATTAAATCGATTAAAAAGGCCTCTTCTATTCAAAATTCTGTTTTTATAGGGACGTAACTGCCCGCTCTGTCAGCGATGCATCGAATTTATTTGCTGATTTCTTTTCATCTAACTTCGTCTCTGATGAAGATATTCAGGAAGAACATTTGGCACCCATTCGCCATAATTTCTTGGGGAAAGTGTGTTCTTCAGTTGACTTTGGTTCTCTTGTTCTATCAGATGATGATGTCATTGAGGGATTGTTAAAGATTAAAAACTCGGCTCGTTCGGATGTAAACGGGCTTTCTGTAACTTTGTTTAAAAACTGTCGCTCTTTGGTTCAACCTCTTAAACTAATTTTTAACAAATTGTTGGCCGAAGGAATATTTATCGTTGATTGGAAACTGACTTCAGTCACTCCTATTTTCAAAAGCGGTGATAAAAGCGATATTGTAAATTACAGACCAATTTCCAAATTATCTGCTGTATCTAAACTCTTTGAATGCGTTGTTAAAGACAAGTTATATTTTAGTGTTAAACGTCTAATTAGTCCACGTCAGCATGGTTTTGTAGCTGCAAGATCTACCTTATCTAACTTATCCGTTTTTTCTGATGATTGCCACGCAGGCTTCCAGAATGGTTTCCAAACTGACGCGATATACATGGATTTCTCTAAAGCCTTTGACAAAATCTCCCATACGATTCTAGTAACTAAATTGGCTTGTCTCGGTTTTCATTCTACTTTCCTTGATTGGATTCGGTCCTATTTAGTAAAGAGATGCTGCACTGCGAAACACTACACTGCCACCTCTGGTGTACCTCAGGGTAGTATTTTAGGACCTTTGTTATTTGTTTTGTTTATTGATGATATTTATTCGTGTTTTTCCATCGCTAATTTTCTTCTCTATGCTGATGATCTAAAAGTGAACGCTGAAATAAGAAATTATAGTGATTCAGGCGCCCTACAGTCCGAGTGGAATAATTTATTTTCCTGCTGCCTTATAAATCGTCTATTTCTTAATATTGAAAAATGTCATAAAATCACATTTTCTAAGCTTCAAAACCCCCTCAACACCTCTTATCATATCAATTATACATATCTTGCTTCGTCTGGTGTGATAAAAGATTTAGGGGTTTTCTTTGATTCAAAGCTTAATTTTATCACGCTTAAAGCTTAAATTATGCCGTTTCCAATTCTCTTGCTATGCTCGCTTTTGTTAGACGTCACTCATCGCACTTTACTGATCCATATACTCTTAAGATTTTATACTCTGCGTTTGTGCGGTCCAAATTAGATGATGCCTCTTTTATTTGGAGACCTTACCATGCAGTTCATATAAATCGAGTGGAGAGGGTTCAAAAAATTTGTGTTCGTTTCGCGCTACATTCACTCAATTTCTCAGACCCCAAACCATCATACTTTGTCACAGTATTTCCTTCCAAAGAGGAATGGGATAACGGGCTCATTGTTAAGATAAATGACTTAAACATCTACACAGATGGCTCAAAACTGGACAACAAAGTAGGTGGAGGGGTCTACTCCGACAAACTCGGAGTATGCCAATCTTTTCGCTTACCTGATCATTGCAGTGTATTTCAGGCGGAAGTCACTGCCATAAAAGAGGGACTTAAAGAAATAAAAACGAGAGTATTATCCACAAATGAAGTCTTCATTTACTCGGACAGTCAAGCAGCAATAAAAGCGATGGAATCAAAAACGCACTCGTCAAAAACAGTTCTAGAATGTTTTAAACTACTAGAGGACGTATCTAAGTGCTACAAGGTGCACCTTATCTGGGTGCCAGGCCACAGGAACATCGCAGGAAACTGTAAGGCGGATGAACTTGCAAGAACCGGTACAACGCTCGATCTCGAACCGGATAAGGCGCTGATACCCATGCCCATAGCCACTTGTAAATTACTTATAGACAGGGAAACCATCAAAAAGGTAAATACAATCTGGCAAAACCTCACAATATGCGAACTAAGCAGACATACATGGCCGAACTGGAACAGCGATCGATCAAAGATCTTGCTAAGATTCAACAGAGAATCCATAAGAAAAATGATAGGTGTTTTAACTGGTCATTGTTTAATAGGCAGCCACGCTAGAAGGTTAGGACTCCCTTACTTCGATTTCTGTAGAAGCTGTCTTAATACGGAGAAGAGGAAACAGTCAGACACCATTTATGTGAGTGTGAAAGCCTAGCTATGAGAAGGCTGCGCACTCTCGATACAGCATTTCTAACCGATGTAGCGGATATAGCCCATCTAAAACTAACGAAGCTCTGCTCGTTTATTAAAGCTACCGGATAGTTTGAAAAGGAACACGTAGAGTAAGGATAAGCTCCAGTGGTATCACAATGGACCTGCCGAAGGTCTAAGTGTGTCTTACGACAACCACCTTACCTACCTACCATCATACGACTCACGCTGTCGTTTGATTAGTCTCTCTCCATTAAGTGACAGAGGTACGTTTAAGGCAGTTTCTTAAATTTTCGATCTCGTTAATGGACTAATTGACTGTCCGTTTCTTCTAGAAAGAATACATTTTAAGGAACTTTCGTCGTGTCAAAATTTTTCATGTTGGCGTTAGGAGGACATTATATAGTGCCAAAGCGCCTCTTGTTAGAACGCTGTCTGACATAAACTATCTCGCCTCCCTTTTGGATCTAGACTTTACCAGGGCGAAACATGTATTTAATACCCAATTAAAAAAATGCTTCCTTTGTAAGAATTCTTAATAATTACCTAGTACATTTTGTTAATTTAGTTTAATAAGCTTTAATTTTGTCAACTACTTCTATATAAATACTCTTAGTTGTATGTAGTCTGTAAGAAACTTTGTATTTCTTGACTTACTAAAATGAATAATGCTCCTCTGTAAGTTATAAGAAATTTTATCTTTTTCTTTTACTCATTACAATTGAAGCTAGTTAATTATAAGCTTAATTTTACTTTGATTAATTAATTTAGCATTAATCTGTTTTCATAGTCTGTAAGAAATACTGTATTTAGACTATTAATAGAATTAAATTAAATTAAATATATATTAACCGCTAACACTAACCCGTTCCAAATTTAAATTAGGTGCCGGGCCCCTTTCTCAAAACTTCGATACAAGCCTATAGGGATCTCGCAAATTTTTATATTTTTTTTAATATGCCGTAGTAGGCGTGGTTGTTGCCCGATTTCGCCAATTTTAACACCGGCTGCCTCTTTGAAAATTTACCGAGATTCGTTAAGATATCTCTTTTTTTACGCGCCAACTAAAATATATACCGGGATACCGCTAAGGAGTGAACATTTTCAATTAATTTTGGAATTTTCTTAACTAGCTTAACTTAACTAAATATGCATACAAAATTTCATTATCCCAGCACTCCTTCTATATTTTGTTAACAAATTTATGAAGCCCTAACACTGTATGGCGTACGCACAAATCCCCCAACAAACAGTGAAACATGTGCGTAACTTATATGAAGCTGACTAGTAAGTATTTATAGACAGTATACAAAAATATGTACATATGAAAGGTTTTCCACGTATTCAAGGTGGCTTTTAATAGCAACGAAATTTGGCAAGCGAACGCCAGCTGCTCTGGGTAGGCCGTGGTTTTAACTATAACAACATATCAAAAGCTCTTACTGGATACACTACGAAAATGTCGTTTTGCTTGCCATTAACTGTTTGGGGGGAAAAATAGAAATTCCATTAAGGCCTTTGCGTAGCAGGAATGCAAGAGTTAGAGATGTTATATTTCAACATATTATCTGTGCCCAGCCGGCTATTACTCGTAGAACCGGTGCATTCTAATTTTGAGGGCTGCCGAATTTTAAGGCTCAGTTTCGCTGGCTTTGCCGCACTCACGTACGTTGGTAAGCAAGCATTTACACATACATATACGTATATATGGATACATTATATGAGTGCACTTGCTGCTTTGGGTATTTGCATGCAATGCGTTTGTTGGATAGACCAGCTTAGTAGGCAAGCGTAGCCACAGGTGCCACATCCTTTTGTGCAGCAATTTACAATTACTTTCAAATTTTATTTATACGCCAATTTACTTTATTCAACTGCAATAGCCACAAATTTGAAAGCGCTTACTCGCGTCTTTGTTGTTTTCTATTTTTTTTATTTTTTTTTTCTCAATTCAGCAGCAAAATCTGAAGTTAACTGCACAAAACTACAAATCAATAAAAAGTAGTTTATTTAATACTAAATACTAAATGCCAAGCACTACAACAAAATAACAGCAAATGCAATAAAATAGATGCCGTAGCCTGCAAGCAATGGTTGAAAAATCGAAATGGCCGCCTGCCACAGTTGTTGCCACTCCTGCGGTTGCAAGGGCTTGAATTGAAAATAGTGCCGTATGATAGACCTGTAAATATGTACAGCTGCTGCTGCACTGGCTAAATTGAAATTGAGCTCAAACAAGCGCTCTTCATTTGACTAAAATTTGCTAATTCTTGCCACTTCCATCTACCCGCACACAAGCTTACCTACATATTGGCATACATAAATACTTCTACTCTACTTCTCGCGTACCCTGCGATTCTGCTCATAAGTGGAAAACCATGTCATTTGCCAAAAGTTATAAAAGTATTATCAGGCTGTTAAATTGTCTTTTTAGCAGAGTGCAGCGTTAACATATAACCGAGAAGAAGCACAAGTAAATATAGCTGTAGCTAAATAAATAATTATAGTGTTAGCACTAGGGCTGTAAGTTTTTTTAGATTTTTGTGATCCCAGCTTTTCGGGATGCCGTGATTACAATCTCGTTATCCGGGGCCATTCTCGGGATTTAGAAATTATTTATTTGACAGCAAATTAATTCGAAAAAATTGCAGCAATACGGCGGTGGCCGTAGCCGAATTAGTTGGTGCGTGACTACCGTTCGGAAGTGCGCAAGTTCGAAACACAAAGTTGTTTCTAATAGCGATTGCTCCTTGGCAGTCAATGGTGTTTCTGTCATGAAAAAGTTCCTCATAAAAAATCATCTGCTATTCGGAAGCAGCGTAAAATTGTAGGACTTTCCATTTACAGCCGCTGAAAAATACTTAAGGTTGTTACGTTGGCTACCATATATGCGACTGTTTTATCGAGTAACGGTACTTTTTGCGCTGGAACATACAGTGCCGGTGAAAATAATAGCACCAAAACAAGCAGCTCTCTTTATTTCACAGTAAAACTTGACTAAAAGGAATTTGGTTTGCAGTTGATTTTCTCTTATCTTACTGACAGTCTCTCTGATTTGGGAGAACAAAAAACAGAACTAAAATGATAACGGTTCTTCCCTAAAGAAGCAAAATTGAATGGAGACTGCAAAATAGCGCGGTAAAAATAATAGCACCAAGCACATGTTTTTGTCGAAAAAAAGCAGTTGCGCGAAAATTACACAGGCCGACAAAATTTAATCAACATTCAGACCCAGAAACCAGACTATATATTTCCGAAGGTTTATGATGCGCTGAATCCAAATCTGGCCTCAGAATTGCCCTATCAGCTCTGGTTTTCGAGATATCCTCACCCAAAAGTTAAAAAAAACACCGTTTTTGCCCATTTTTGAGGTTATGTAGCCTTGCAGATGTTTTCTTTCACCAAAATTAAAGGATGGCATCTTTAAATACAAGCCTTCTTTTCTCAAATGGCGTTGAGTTTGCTCAAATATCATTTTTTTTTCGCTGAGATATCGCTTTTTGAAATTTTCATGTTTCTAAATTTTCCTACACCTGAAAATCGAGTAAGATAACATAGACATGATATAGTCGATTACTAATTTTCTTGAATTGAGTCTTAGAAAGATATGTGACTAAACTCACTGTCTCCAGGGTTAAGTGGGTTAGCCTGCTTGCGGTATGGTAAGGGTGGTTTCTAGGGGTTAGGGCTGTGTGTGACTCGGTACCCATGGGTTAGATAGTGTAGGGGTTTGGTGAGTTAGCATACTTATGGTATGAGACAAAATTTTAAGAAAAATAAGACTCAATTCAAGAAAATTAGTAATCGACTATATCATGTCTATGTTATCTTAATCGATTTTCAGGTGTAGGAAAATTTAGAAACATGAAAATTTCAAAATGCGATATCTCTGCGAAAAAAAATGATATTTGAGCAAACGAAACGCTATTTGAAAGAAGAAGACTTGTACTTAAAGATGCCAGCCTATTTTTTTGGTGAAAGAAAGCATCTGCAAGGCTATATAACCTCAAATATGGGCAAAAACGGGTTTTTTGCACTTTTAGGTTAGGATTTCTCGAAAACCAGAGCTGATAGAGCAATTCTGAGGCCAGATTTGGATTCAGCGCATCACAAACCTTCGGAAATATATAGTCTGGTTTCTGGGTCTGAGATGCTGTCGGCCTGTGTTATCATTGGGAAACACGAGTTTTTGTTAGAAAAGGTGATTTTTTTTAAAGACAAAATAGACAATTATTAAAAAAATGCTTGAATAGGGCCAAACCTTCACCGAAATTTGTCCAAAAAGTAGAGTCTCGTGGGCGAAAACGTATTATGTCGCTATTACTTGTCAAGCGATTAGTTAGGCAGAGCAAGAATGAGCCATTCAAGCCAGCAACGGAGCTTAAAAAGGACCTAAATATTGCTGCATCTGTTGAAACCATTCGCACTCGACTGAGAGAAAACAATTTTAACGCTTTTAGTCCAAGAAAAGTTCCGATTTGACCATTAAACACGCAAGTAAACGCATGAACTTTGCTAAGCAACACTCCAATTGGCCAATGGAAAAGTAGAGAAACATATTGTGGACAGGTGAGAGCAAAATGGTGTTATATGGAAGGACAATATTATGATATGGGCGTGATTTTCCTATTAAGGAGTAGTATGAAGAGCGATTGGTTTGGAACGATCATGGATCAGCACGTCTTCGTCGATATTCTGCAAAATGTAATGCTACCATATGCTGAGGATGAAATGCCACTAAAATGGGTCTTCCAGTAGGACACTGACCCCAAGCACATGAGCAAAAAGGCTAAAAAATGGTTTTGGGACAACACCATCAACGTCATTAACTGGCCCACAGTATCCAGATCTCAACCCAATTGAGAGTTTAGGGGCTGATGTTAAAAAGGCAGTGCACACTTGCAATCCAACTAGTTATGTGGCCCTTTGGATGGTTGTAAAGGAAAGTTGGGAGAGAATTACTAGATGCCAGTATTTAGTGGATTCTAGGCCAAGTCGCTGTGAGGCCGTAATTGCCAATAAAGGATACTCAACAAAGAATAAACACACTAGTTAAATAGCAAAGTTATGGATTAAAAGTAGTTTTGTTTTACATTTTTAAGATAATTTTTTGTTTTCGCCATTCTGATTGAAATAACTTATTAAGTGAATGTATTTTAAAATATGCAAGAAATATGGGGTCTTTTCTTATTAAAAATATGTTGATAGATGAACTAATTAAGTAAAATTATTTTATGTTCAAAAAATTTAGTTCTTTTCAAACTTTTTAAAGTGAAAAAAGAAAGCACGAAAAATTTCTAGCCAGATTGATGGGATGATCATTAGATTTTCAAAACAGAATCCCGGGAAGTTTACTGCTGACATCCATTGGGAAATTTTGGTTCACCTAAAAAAGCCAATAACAGAAAGAACAGTTGCACTTCGATTGGCAGAAGTAGAGCTCGACGGTCGACTAGCACGGAAGAAGCTATTGGTTGCAGCATCACAACGAAGAGGCCCAATTGATTCTGTTCCAGAGCACATATCCTGGACTCAAAACCAGTGGCGTTATATTATATGTTATTCAGCGATGAAACGAAAATAAATAGAGTTGGTCCAGATGGTCACAGAGATATACCAAGGAACTTTAGGACTGCCGAACTTGCAAGAGAACTAACCTGTATGCCAAATATAAATAATTTCATGGTGGTACCTCTCGTAACTTGTAAGCTTCTTGGATGGATGGATTGGTGCCTGTGAAATTGCTAGACAAGCATGGCGAAGGCTAAATCTACGTCTGTCCAAGAATATTATAAAATTGAGTAGACTTTAAATTAGGACCTTAGTAGAGGTCCTCACAAAACATTGTCTCATAGGAAATCACGCAAGCAGGTTAAGCGTTTACACGCATGATTTCTATCGTAGCTGCAGGAATGAGGAGGAGTTGGAAACAATTAAACACATTTTTTACACATGCCCCTGAGCCTAGTCAGAAGCAGGAACCAATGTTTAAGAACCTACTTCTTAAGGAATATAACTAATCGGTATACTTTAGATATCAACAATTTTTTACACTTTGCCCAAAGCGTAAGATGGTTCAATTTGGAAGACGAAGTATAGGCCAGCCTCTACGGCTCACAACGGATTCATCTCGCGGTCTAAGTGGCATCGTTGTTCGTATGTGCGATGCGGCTACCAAACCTACCTACCTGGTTCAGATGGTAGGAGGTACGTGCGATGGCCAAAACGTGCAGCATTCGACCCCAAGCTCATCTCATCAGTCATAAAGCACGGGAGAAGCTCAATTATAGGCTACTTTTTGTGGAACGATGGCGAGCCAATTCATCGTAATGAGGGTAATATGGATGCGGTCAAGTACGTTCAGATACTTAAAAATGTAATGCAATATTATGTGGAAGAGAATTTACCGTTGATTTGGAAATTTCAACCCACATACTTCTAGTGTGGCAAACAAGTTTTTCGAAAACAATTTGATCACTGGTCTGTATTGGGCATCTTCGCGTGCCGACTTAAATCCAATAGAAAATCAGTGAAACGACGTATAAAATTCCCTTCGTACGCCAAATGTCACGAATTTGGATCAGTTATTTGAAAAGAAGGCCAAATGGGAATCCATTGCTGTTGAACGTTGTAGGGGTTTAATAATGTCAATGCAAAGGAGCTGTGCAGCAGTAATAAAGCAAAAAAGATTTTCAGCAATGTATTAATCTATGCTTTTCCCTTTCGCCTTGTGAAGGGTTTTTTAATAAGAGGTGTTATTTTGATATTCAAAGCAAAATGCTATTTTTTTAATATAAATGATATAATTAATATATAATATAAATTATAAAGAGGAAGGTATGTCGTTAATCGTGGAAATTAACATCAGGCAAATGACCACCACGACCACGATTACAGGACAATGTCCTTTTCATGAAATGTTCCATAATCGAATGGCAAAGTGGCGGCCCTGTGTCCTCGATGGCCTCACGAATTCCATCTTTGAGGTCTTGAATCGACCCTGCGCTGTTGGCGTAGACCTTCTCTTTCACGTGGTCACAAAGAAAAAAGTCACAAGGTGTTAAATCACAAGATCTCTATGCTTCGTAAGAGAATAGAAATCCCCAAAATCCCGAAAATCCCGGGAATATTGAACCGAAAAAACCGATATTCCGAAATACCGAAACTGGAAGCCCTAGTTAGTACTTTATTAGGTAATAGCTGAATGAAAATATTTATAAATAAATTCGGCAATGCTGGCGTTTTTACTTCAAGGTCATTATTTAAAAAACCCTATATATTTGAAGTAAAATGTGCGAGATAAATAAATATTTCCGCTTATTAAAAAATTTCAATTTTCAAGAGTTCAGAGTTTTTGAGTTCAACTTGTTTTGTTTTTGCTTTTATCTTCTTTTGTTTATAGCTGTGACAGTACGATATCAACTTTACGAAAAGCGGTTTAATAGAAAATCTACAATTTACTGAGTTCTATTTCGCTCGAGAACTAAACAACGATAATTAAAATCCAATATAAAAACTTTGAATATCGAAAACTTTGCTATCTTCTCAAATTGTTTATATTTCCGGTCGTTATAATCAGCAAACAGAGATTGGAATAAAAAACAAAACCGAAAAATTGGAGTTAACTAGCTTGGCACAAGCTATAAAAGTCATAAAAATACCAGTCTACGACCGGTGTTCCCCCCGACCCATTGCTATAAGCAAAAATATAAATAAATAAAATTATAAATAAATAAATACTAGGTTGTTTAATAAGTTTTACGGTTCGATAAGAAAAACACAATTTTATGGTTTAAATACACTTTATTATTCAGTTTAAGCTATAAGCTTTAAGCAAAAATATAAATAAATAAAATTATAAATAAATAAATACTAGGTTGTTTAATAAGTTTTACGGTTCGATAAGAAAAACACAATTTTATGGTTTAAATACACTTTATTATTCAGTTTAAGGGGCTCAACCAGTGTGACTGACAAAAAAAACAGGTGGTTTTTGAAAATTTATTTTTAAAAAAGTTTTACATTGATTGTTTTAAAACTTTGTGAGTATATTAATATATAATTAAACTTCAAGTACAAATTTTTTCAAAGGAAAATCTGGACTTTTCTTCTAATAATAGGGCATCTCTCGAAGGTCCAAAAAAAAAAAGTTTCCCCACTGCTGCCTTTGTTACGGTCTTCAGAGTGCCTCAAATAAAAAAAAACAAAAAAGTCATTAAAGATGATGGTATCACGCGTTGATTAACGCAGGATTGTGGTGAAAAAACGAAATCCAAAAAAATCCCGCAGTTTTGAAAAAAGTATAAAAATTTAGCTTGAAAATGTGATAGTATTTCACATCGCAAATTTACAATTTTTATTAGATTGAAATATCGGAGGGTCATTCAATGTAAAAATGAATACTTAAAATGAGGAAACAAGATTCAAGTCGATCGTAAAATTAGTTTTTAAGTTACAGTGGCAGCAAATTAAGAAAACGCTATTTTGAGAAAAACGTTTTTAAAGAAAAAAATACTGATCTCACATTTATAAAACGATAAATATCATACCTAATCCTAATCTGCTATTCCAGGCCCATATAATTCACCTTCTTCTTCTTCAAAAAGTTGCTGCTTGCTTGCTGAAAAATATGAAACAAATTTTTTTGAATTTTTCAAAGTTTCACACTGGTTGAGCCCCTTAAACTCCCAGAGCATCAATACAGTTGCTCCAGAGAGATTCCAATTTATGGATTCCATCCCTGAAGTGAGAATCTAGAAGGGCTGCAAAATAAGCTTCCGCAGCCGTTAAGGCCTCATCATTTTTTGCAAAACACTTTTCACACATGAATTTTTTTAAATCTGGAAACTGATGGAAATCTCTAGGAACCAAATCTGGTTAAGACGGTGGATGCTTCAGGAATTCATGGATTTCAGCCATTGTCAAAATGTTCTTGTGAACCAGTGAATTGACCTGATAAAAAAATAGTTTTTTTCCTTTTGCAAACTTGTACTTCTTTTACGAATTTTTTCCTTCAGCTTTACAATAATGTTCAGAATTTATTGTTTTAGCAATTTGAAAGTAATCCACAAATAAAATTTCCTTTCGCATCCCAAAAAAACTGGCCACTTTCTTGGCCGATGTGTGGCACGAACTCGTGTCGGAGCCGAAGAACCAGGTTCACACCACTCTTTAGCCTATTGTTTTGATTTAAGACGATGGTAACAGACCCAAGTCTCATCCATACTGACCAATCGATGCACAAAATCCACTTTATCCTTTCGAAAACGCTCTAAATATTGCTGAGAAAGTCGCATTCGAATCTATTGCTTGTTTGCACACAGCTTCCTGAAATCCAATACTTTTGTCAAAATATTGCTTGCACTGGTCAATAAGATGCCTATGGCTTCTACTCGTACTAAATCTCTTTCAGTCACTTGACGATTTTTCAATTTTTCTACGATTTCTGGGGTCGAGGTTTTCTTTAAGGCTTACACGACCACTTTTTAATTAAGCAACCCGTCTTTCTACTGTACTAACTGATGGCGAAAAGTCCGTATAGACTTTGAACATTCGTTCATAAGTTTCCTTTGCTTTTAAACCTTCCAAAAATAAAAATTAAATCAGTGTAAAATACTAAGTTTTTCCCTGTGACACGTCGATACGAAATGGCTTGTAAACAAAGAATGAGTTGACAAATTCAAATGAACTTCATATACGTTCGTATGAAGAATTTACCAATATAATAAAAAAATGTTGGCTAGTAGCAACGCCCTCTCTTATCGAACCGCAAAGCTTATTGAAGAACCTAGTAAATAAATAAATGCTGTATCAAAATTTCAAACAAATCAGAAAAGAACTTACGGAGATAAATGACTTTAACCAAATTAGTCTAGTTAGGGAAACTTCAAATAAATCACGCTTAAAACGAATTGGACTAATTTTCAAAATTTCCAATATTGTGCTTTTGCTTTTTTCTAGCGCATAGTATCTCTTTAATTGTGTGTCAAAATTTAAAGCAAATCAGAAAAACAAATAACAGAGATATATGACTTTAACCAAAGTAGTCTAGTTAGGGAAGCTATGGTCTACCACAGACTTTGAAGCTAAGAGAGAGAGATAGTCTAGTTAGGTAAACTTGAAATAAGGCAAGCTTTACACGAATTTTGTTGGCTTATTTTTAAAAGTCCATTTCTAGCCCACTTGCTACGCCCTCTTAAGATATTACACTCTGTGTTTGGTTCATTCATTGCATATTATGCTCGAGTGGAGGGTTCACAAATGTTGGCTTATTTCGTACTACCTTCAATCAATTTCTCAGACCCGAAACAATCATACGAATGTCGCTGTCGATTGATTAGTATTTCCCATTAAGCGGTTATACACAGTTAGAAAGCCCAACAAATTTTCTGAGAAAACTTTTAAATTTATTGATCAAAAAATTTGTACACATATTATGTTATCTTTTAGCTGTATTTCAAAACTTAGTACTAGTAAAAATTAGCGACAGGCTAGTCACCTATCCTGTCAGGAATCAAAAAGATTAACGAAACCAACACAAAACAAGTCTTATCGAGGCCCTATGCTCCCGAGATGAGTGAACAAGGAAAAAAATTTATATATAAAAAAAGGAGCTACAGGTGATCTCCGGGAGTGCCTCTCAAAAACGACTTTTTGCTACAACCACTATATCCCTGAACTTTCAGGGCAAACAAAGAAAGAGGGAGAGACTCGAGAGAGAATAAGAGAGAGAGAGAGAAAGAATATATATACATATAAATAAATTCACAACATTTGCAGGGAATACAAATAGACAAAATTTACAAAAAACGTAGAAGGGTCGACCGGTTTAGGTAAACACCGGACACAAGCCGAGGCAACAACGCGCACTACTCCGAGCGTTCATCACCCGCACAACGCAGCGGTTCCAGGACCGCACAAATTACCAATCCCAATAAATCTGAGACCGGAATGGATAGCACTTTATAGTATGCACAAGCACTAGCCAGGAAACGGAAATAAGCGCCAAAAAGTAGGCAAAATTGGAACCAAAAAACGCCCTAAATAGTAGGCACCAGGGAAATATAGGCAGTGTTATTTCTCACTAGAAATTAGCAACCACAAGGAAAAAGTCAGGAAAAATAACCTAAAGTGTATCTAAGATACAGCTCTCTCTCTCCTTTACGTTATATCTTTTTTATCTCTCGCGGAACGAAATGCCCAAAACGTTGCATGTCCTTGAAATTTTACTCTGCATTCTCGCTCGTCCATCGACGCCTAAAAAGTTTCACTTCAAAAAATCGATTTTTGACTGAAATTTCGGGCGCAAATTGTTTTATAAAAAAAAATAATTGGTGAGAAAAAATCTTCGATTAATTACTAAAACTGTATTTAAAAAGCTCGTGTTAAAATTTGAGACTAATCGTGTAATGTCACCGAATTTGAAAAGCACTTTACATAGGGTAAAAAATCTGTGAAACGCATTTTCAAATTTGCGTGTAACTTCGAAAATATTCACCGAAATGATATTAAATTTTCTGTGTGTGTTCATAAAAATATCAGTATCGTTTTATCATTTTATATCAGTATCAGTTTAAAATAAAAATATCAAATTTTTGAAAATTCTAACTGTGTTCTTTAGGCAGTTTGATTTATCTTTGATCTCGTTAATGGCAAAATTGACTGCCGCGCTTCCAATTTAATGTTCCCTACAGAAACGTCCCTCATTTTAAGATTTTTCGCGTTGTCTTTAGTATGACATTATATAGGGTGTTTTTTTTAGAGGTTAGGTTTTCAAGTTGGCACTACTTTTTTCGTAGATGGTCTTTTTGACAGCTGTCACTTGATTTATGCTCAGTTTGGTTTGCCATTTCATAATGAATAGACTTACACCTGAACAACGTTTGCAAATCGTGCAAATTTATTACGAAAATAATGGTTCGGTTCGCGCGACGCATCGAAGAAAATTTTGTTCAGCGATGAAGCTCACTTTTGGTTGAATGGGTATCATTTTTAAAACATAATGGCAAACCCTTATGTTTATAATAAAGCTAAATTCTTGGCCATAACATTAAATTATATACGTTTTATTTCATATTGAAAACCTAACCTCTAAAAAAAACACCCATTATAAGTCTAGTGCTAACGTACCCTTCATTCGGTTTATGGTCGGTATTATAACAGGGCACAATCCTTGGCTTCCCTCAATGACTTCGAATCTCGATCCTTTCAGACATCCTCTACACACCTTGGCATCGTCTTTAACTGTATCAATTCAGGTTTTCCTTGGGCGACCCCTTTTATAAGGCACACACAGCTTAGTATTGTAGATCTTTTTTGCAATCTCATTTTGGTCCATCCTCAGAGCACGTCCAGCGCACTTAGGGTGCTAGAGGTTGATGTAGTTGGGGATTTGGAAGTCATTTAACTCAGCTAGGTGATAGTTCACGTGATCTATCCGCACTGGTTCAAGAATGTGTCGTAGAGCTTTTCACTCAAATGTGTTAAGCTTTTCTCCATCCACCTTATAGCGAAAAATTGTTTTTTTAACTCTGTTAAAATTTTTACTTTAATGTTTTCCTGTTTTTATTAAGTTTAGTGTGTTTGACTTGTATAGCGAAATTGAATAAAAAACTTAATAGAGTTAAAAAAAGAAGCCCACATCAAAGATAAGTAAAACTAGCAGCACAGGTTTTATATAGCATAACTCGTCTAAACGTCACAACTTGTGTGTACGTCATTTGACATTTGCAGTAATTTCCCTCAAAAATATTTTATTTAAACCACTTTAACCCTTATACCAAACCACCCTAACCAACCACTTTTCAGTTCATTTCCCTAAACCAGAATTAATATAATCAGCTGGTCATTTGCCCAATAACACAAATCAACCCCCAAATGAGGCGAGTAAAACAAAACTGCTAATAACTAACGCTAAAACTAATAGCTAAATTACAATAACAATAACGTGCATATGTACACCAACAAATGTCAGTACACTTTTTCTTAAAATTACGTTGAAATATTAAATTTTCTACATGGCATTCATTTATTCCTTTTAATATATTTCTTGTTTTTGCTTTTCCTTTTCCTTTTTTTGCTTTTTTTTTTTTTGCTTTCGAAGTTTTCTTTTTTCTACCTTATTTTGAACGCGCGCAAACAGGTGCCACTTCGAGCTCCACTGAATGCTAAGGCAACCAGACCGGCTAGAGTGCTAATAATACAATTTTCACGCACCATGGCAACGCTGGTTTTTGTCCTTAACGACCGCACTAATCAACTGCCAAAACAAAACGGTGCAATTTAGAAATTTCTGTCAAGCAAAATATTGTCCAATTTATACGTACCATTTCAAGGATTTGCTCTAAAATTGATTAAAACTTTCGGAGAAAAAATTAATTTAGTTCAGAAATGAGCATTAACGTACACAAAAGCAATAAGTCGAAATTCATAATAAACACTTCAGGTGAGTGAGTGGTTGGCACACAAAATAGCTAATTAAAATATGCAGCATACAGGGAGCAAGTAGTAGATGCTAGTTGAGACACGATGACAATTTGCGAATGGTAAGTAATGTACGCGTGTGTGTGTGTACTGAATTCAGCTGTGTCCCATTTGGTGGCCACTTGAGCTGCCATTGTGGGTGCTCAACTCAAACGTATCCATGGAGGTCGCTGCTACACATACCATCACTTGTCAGCTATCCATCATAAGCAGTTCATTGAAAACGGAAAGTTTCACTGTGTGGATGTTTTTTTTTTCTTTTTACTTTTT